>JADLZK010011892.1:0-119024 GCA_015847255.1 Hyparrhenia diplandra | reverse complement strand
CAGAATCTAGTACCATCAATCAAATTTCAAAAAGGTTGACATTTAAAGTTACATAGACTCACTATATGGAAATATCAAATATCATTAGAGTTATCTTTAGAATGTCTTCATTAAGTTGTAACAATGGACAAAGTTGCATCCCAAGATGAAAAGTCAAAAAACTTTATTAAGTAAAAAGAAAGTGGTAATAGAGAAGAACCATTGGTTAATTAAATATTACAATATTACATATTAGATAAGGGGTATTTAATATGAATAACAACATGCAGGATTTAGACTGAGATCAAGAGACACTCACATCACTTGCCAAAACAAATAAAAGAGCTCCTGCAGCAATAGCGCAGGGAGGATCATCAATGTCCAGAACCAAAATAGCCTCGATAATTTGCTGTACCAATCTACAGGATATAAGAAAAACGGAGACATTTGTATAAGTAATAAAATGGGAAAAGGTGTCAAATCTAATACTGTGTTTGTTAAACCATATTTGGAGCTGGAGAAGTTCTCAAATTCGATAATAATTTAACTATTCTAACCAAGGTATTATGTCTTTTAACTTCAAACTGAAGTACAGCATCAGTGTTGGCATAGCTGTGAGTGTAAGAGTAAACCAATGACACATCTCAGCTCAAGTAAAACTTTCAGTTTACAAGACAATAATCATTATTGTTTGATCCCAGCTGGAAACATGTCTAATTCACAGGAATCACAAAATAGGTGTATATACCTAAGGAGAAAAATTCAGCTACACCTCAATAATTTCCATTTCTACCAAACAGCATCCTTCAGATAACTTGCAATGATGCTTGAGCTGAGCAGATATAATTCAAACAAGATAGACCAAATTCTAGGCACTACTAATCACTAACCATGCTACTGTTTCAGGAACCATGCAAGATACAACCTCTCAGCTAAAGAAGATACCAATCTGCTAGAAATGTTCCTAGGCAACTCAAATCCATATGCATACTTCTTAAAACACATTTACAAAATTAGGTTCTAAACCACAGGAAGTGTCAGTCGATTCTACAATATATTACAGAAATAACAGTTCGTTCCATGTCAATCAACAAACGGGAAATCATTGAACTATAACACCAATTCTTTGTTTTGGGCAAGGAATTAGCCGTCTATATTATGAAACCAAGCAAACAAAGGAATGAAGCCCATGGTCGAAAGGGGGAAAGGTGGTTCCTTTCTCAAAGAAACCCTAATCTTGAGCCCTAGTCGCACAAAGAAAACCATCACGCTTCTCGATTCCAGGGTCAATTTTACCAAGAAAGATAAGCAAGAACCTAATTCATGTTCTTGGTCGAACACAAGGGAAAATAGGCGCCTTTGATGCACTGACCCTTGGGACCGAAGCACGCGGCGGCGGTCGGCGGAGGCGCAGATCCCGAGCAGCGCGAGCAGGCTGGCCCGCCGCGTCCGCTTCTGCGCGGCGGGGCGGAGCCCGTCGAGCGCGAACGTGACTTCGTCCACGCTCTCCATCATCTCTCCGTACTCCTCCGCCTCCATCAGCGTCGCGGTCGGTGCCAACGCGGTGGCTTCCGCGAGCTCCCATCCTATTCCTCTTCTTGCCCCGCCCCGCCCGCGCCGCCTCCCCTCCGGCTGGGACCGCGGCGGGGACGGAGGCGGGTCCTCGTCGAAGTCCCACATCGAGGAGGACTCCTGCGACGGCGGGAGCGGGAGCGGCTGCGAGGCCGACGACCCCAGCACGTCATCGTCGCCGTCGAAGTCGAACGCGTCCTGCGAGGACGAGACCCCGCCCCCGCCGTCGGAGAAGGAGCGGGATCTGCGCCCGTACGTGCGCAGGATCATGGCGCCCGCGCCGTCGTCGATGCGCGAAGGATTTGGGTTGGGTGTGGGTGTGGGGGGGTTGGGTCGGCGTCGTTTGCTTCGAATTGCGGCGGATTTGGGAATGAGTTCGGAGGGGGCAGCCGGCAGCTGCTCTGGAGGATTTGAGGAGCCTTCTTCGTCTCGATCAGGCTGTGTCACTGGCGAGTGGGGCCGCGAGAAGGGTGTGGTTTGGTTTGTTGGGAACATCACGAGACTCGTGTGTCAGAACGGCATGGAGGGCTCGCAGGCGGTTTAATCTGTAGCCGTCGGATCTCCCAATCTGACAGTAGCATCGGATGGTCGATAGCCGACCAAAAAATGTACAGTAGGACTTTTCAATCTTATGTGTTAATCAAAAATAAGATCCTAATTTTTTTAAGTTAAGCGTTGGCTGTAGGGATTTTGTAATTGAAACCATATACTCAACTTAATCACCAGTCACCAAACTTTTTAACATGCACGTCAAGACATTTGTCGTTTTTATTTGCTATTTTTTCTAGTTCGCTTGCCATTATCATCTTATCCCAGTATTTGCACGTTTATTTGAAACCAACATTTTGTTTTGTGTATATATTCTTGGGATTTTTTTTTTTTGATGATGTTTTAGTTCTTTTGATCTATTTTTTTTTTGAATTTTATTTCTTTTTTTGTTAACTTCCATAACTTTTAATCCCTAATTTTTTGTTAGTGTACATATATGAATTTTGCAGGATTATAGTAAAATATTTATTGTCGCCTTTGGATCTAAGAACTCCCTAAATCAAAAAGACATCAATTTTTTCTCTGTTTCCCCAAAACAATGAGATAACAAAAAAAAAGAGGGATGGAGACATCAAAAAAAGAGAGGGATGGAGACATCATGACATTACTGTGTTATTTCCATTGTGTTGTATGTACAACACTTGAATCCATGCTTGAGAGGCTATAATAAAAATGCAAACTCAGCATTCCAAACAAAGGACGATCTAAATTTATATCAAGGTGTGTCAAAACTCAAAAACATTATAATTGCATTATAACCTTTCATTTGGAAATACCATTCTGGCATCCTTTGGGGCATTATTGTGTTGAAGGTCATCCTATGGTCTTATTCACATGTGGAATAAACATAACAAAAATTGAAAAGTTCATTTAAAATAACTACATTGAATTCATTAAAAATAAAGGTCAAATCAAATATGTGAACAATAGACACAAACCTCTACATGGTATTGAAATCACCAATGCTTTCAAAGCCATATGAAATCAAACTGAAGAAATGTGGCACTGCAAGATTCAGTCTACTCAACAATAAAGAATGTAAATGTTGGGGAGTGTCGTGGCCTAATGATCACCCCCCCTGCCTTCACCCGTTTCTCATAACGGCGAAAACTTCAAGGCGGTGGAAAAGCGAACACACCTTCGGCCCGTAGCCACAACGGAATTGCTTTTCGATTGACAACTCCGAAAATAGGTTCTAGAGCCAGGCTTACCTCGTTATGGGGACGAAGAGGGTTCCTCCCAAAGCGGGCGGAGACGACGCTTCACACCGGCGAACATGTCCTCGGTCTAATGTTTCATGCAAACATTTCCATTTGTGTTGCTTTGTTGCAAGAGAAAAATATTGTACCATAGCAAGATAAGTTTAAGCAAATAACACATAAGTTATAAGTTCTAGGGGTTAAAAGAACATTGCTAAACACTAAATGCTTTTGTAAGAGATCACGAGTATCCCTTAGCAACATCCCACTAGAACCTAGGCCCATGGAAGATAACTGGTGAACCTGCTTCAACATCGATGAGTCCACTTTGAGCTGTGTTCGAGATACCACATGGTCAGTGGTTGATTGCAATGCCTTTGTACAATCTGTACTGCACCCCAAACGTCCAACCCTAGCTAACAACTTCACCATATTGTCTGGTAATGAATCGTGAGCCACCCACCAAGGTCTCTTGGATGAAGGTGCCATCGTTGTTGATTTTCAGCTGAACTAGTGGTGGAACACTTCACCTTTTTACTCTCCTTGTTTTTTCAGTCTTGGCATCCCCTTACCTCTACCATGAAATATCTATTGAAGTTAAGGACTTCTCCTGCAAACTCCTCCCTGGATAGCCCTCTCTCTCCATTGTTCACCTTGTTTCAAGCACTCCACCATCTCCATAGTAGAATCACAGTTTTCAGTTGGTCCTCCTTCAAACATAGCAACTCCCATACCACTTCCCATGCTGGCATCTTGCTAGCGACGCCACATTCAGATTACCCGGAGCATAGGCACCAAGGTAAATTTTTTATTGCCATTTAATGGTTTTATTTTTTACCATGTATTTCAATAAAGTTGTGTAAGTTACTGAAGCAGTGCACCAGGTTTCATTTACTTGTAGCTTCGCCACTGGTTCGTTCGGACCAACGACATGCATGTGTGTTGTTCGTTCGGAGGTCACTCAAAACACTCGGTGGCACAAAAAGCGAATTATCCTGGGTCGGTCCTTCGAGCCCTATGTATAACTATCAGTGTAGCATTCTTCGTGTTAGGGTGCTTAATCAGAGGTTTCTTACAACAATGTAGTAGAGAGTTATTTTGCCTGTCCATGCAATTAATTAATTTACTTTTGTACAGTGAAAATGTGTTGAGGTGTGTCGGTCGGTATGTGCTGGGAACATTTGACTGTAGAAGAAGGCTTCTGCAGAAGAAGTGTCGTGTCCCCTATCCTCAAGAAAGATGTGAATGCTGACAAGAAATGGTCGAAAGGCATTTGTTGTCCTCTTATTACCAGTGAATTAAATTACATTTTCCACAATCTTTAACCCATATAAACCATGTTTGGCTATTATCACTTTTGTTACATCACTAAAGATATTGTAATGTTTTGTTTGTTTTATAATTAAAAAAAATTTGAATAAGGCGACAAACCAAAGCAAAGCAAAATGCTACAGTTACATACAGCCCACTACCAAAACCATCACGGCGCAGTAGCACATATTTTACACGTGTACTCACTTTCTGTGTCTTGGCACTCTGACACGGGCGCACCACACGTCGACTGTGCAACTAACGAAAATGTCCTAGGAAAACTGTCACCGACTGCCGGCGCCGGCCAACCATGGTGGGCATCATCAGACCGTCACGCCAGCCAAGCCGACGAGCTTCTCGCTGATCTCCCACAGCTTCTTGGCCTTGTCGGCGTCGCTGGCCTCCTCGGAGAGCTGGTTCTCGAAGGACGCCGAGTTCTTGTTCCAGCTCCAGTACACGCCGGACTTGGTGAGGCTGGGGTCGCTCACCACCTGCGCCAGCCGCTTCCCGGCCTCCTCCTCGGAGACGTACCCCTTGGTGATGTACTTCTGGAACGGCGGGAAGAGCAGCCGGAACAGCGGGATGTGCTCCCGGAACAGGCCCGTGGTGGCGATGCAGCCCGGGTAGAGCGACGCGAAGGTGACGCCCGTCTCCTCGTGGTACCGGCGGTGGAACTCCTGCATCGTCAGCATGTTGCACACCTTGCTGTCCTTGTACGCCTTGGCGCCGTCGAACTCCCCGCCGTCGATCATCACCGAGCTGCCAATGCCGTTGAGGCCGCCGGCGAGGCCGCGCAGGTCACCGGTGTTCGCCTTCGGCGGCACGTTCCCCGCCAGCGTGTTCGTGTTCCCTGCTCGACCATTCACAGTACAGCTCGGTTCAGTTCAGTGACAGGCATGCATCCCTCAAATCCAAAAGGTAGAGAGGGATCAGATCACATCACGTACCAGTGATGGAGCCGACGATGATGAGGCGCTTGGATGGGTAGTCGGAGGACTGGAGGTCGCTGAGGAGCTCGCGGGCGAGGAGGAAATGGCCGAGATGGTTGACGCCGACGCTCATCTCGAAGCCGTCGGCGGTGTAGGACGGCTCCTTGGCGGTGGGCTGGTACACGGCGGCGTTGCAGACCACCACGTCGATGGGCATCTCGAGCTGGCGCACGTTCTTGACGAACTGCCGGACGCTGTCTAGAGAGGCGAGGTCCAGGTGCACGATGGTGAAGCTGTCCTTGTCCATGCCGGCCGCCTTGGCCGCGCGCGACGCCTTGAGGAAGTCGCGGCAGGCCATGATGACGTGCCACTTGCCTGTCTCCGCCAGCGCCTTCGCCGTGGCCAGGCCGAGACCGGACGACGCGCCGGTGATGATCGCCGTGCCCTTGCGGAGGGTCTTCTTGCCAGACGGCGACGGGGGGTCACTGACGGGGAGGACACCGCTGCCGTCTGCGCGCGGATGGCCACCGACGTGCTCACCCTCTGCAGGTTTAGGATGCATTTTCAGTTACAGTCATCATACAGGGAACCAAGAACCAGTGACAAACAATGTATAAATGGCTAGCAAGATCTGTAGTTCCGAAGCAACATCTGTCCAAGCTGACATCGTTTACAAAACCCAGTGAAAATTAAACGACACTTCTGGATTCCAGTTTTGACTTCTGAATTCCAGTTTTGAGCCGAAGTGGTAAAAGCGACCATCCTAGAATGCCTGATCGCCTATAAAACTAGTGGTCATCAGTCATCAACACAGCCTATCGTAATTTCAACTTTTATCTTTCCCTTCAGAAAGAAATTAAACTTTTAGGTGAAGTGTCAAGATAACCATGTTGCAATGTCCAGTTGACTACAGAGCTGCCACAATAACATAGTAGTCGTCTACAGAGTACTCCATTGCTTAGTGGAAAGAAAATGCCATCTCATGCTTAACTATTCAGCCAGAGTTTCCATTGCTTTAAGCCTTGGACTATTGAAAACAGAAAGTTACTAAGACACTGAACTTGAAGACACTCAAGACAGACAAATTCTAGCCAGCCAAATGATGTCCAACTGTCCAAGGCGCGCTTCAGTAGCCAAAGACTATCCCCTCACTATCCATTACTGAAAATTAATCTACCGCCACAGGTCTACACCAGTACACCTACTAAGTCGACTATGAAAATTGGCACCTGCAGCTGCAAGCTCCCTAAGGCCTAATTAACAATGGGAATGGGCGTAGATTACAACTGGAGTCGGTGGCAATTGGCAATTGGGACACGCAGCAACAGAAGATGATGAAAGGTAAACAAGCATGCATGCAGTAGCCTTTACTTTAGTCCAACATCCATAGTTCCATCCATACCTTGGTGCGTAGGCCGAGAGCAGTGGTCTCCAGCTTGAGGGCGCCATCCGCGAGACGAACACCCAAGAACGCCGAGTCCTTCACCGACCCCTGCAACGCAGCACCCACCAACCAACATTGCAACCAGAACAATCACTACCGAAACACTCAACAATCGCTTACTGCAATCGAGAACGGAACGCCGACGAAGGCACGAATGGTCGCTGGAAAACGCCGCTCACCTCCTTGCGCGCGGAGAGGGCGGAGGGGAGGAAGGACGTCGCCGCCTGGAGCGCCATGTCGTCGAGCAGAGAACGCGAGAGGGAGGGGGGACTGGACTGTGAGCAGCAGGCTGAGGAGTGAGGATTTGGGTGGGTTTTTTTCTCTCGTCTTGCTCGTCGCGGGCGGGGAGTTTATTGGTGCCGGAGGCGGTGGCGATAACGCGATAGGGTGTGGGGTGGGGTTCGCCACGGGGCGCCGACCTGGCACCAGCCCGGCCAATGGGAGCGTCGTGGCTTGGATTTCCCCAACTCGTCCACGGTCCCCCCTCGTGAGATGGATAGATAGATGGATAGGATACTTTGGGTAACTGGCAGGCTTTGATTTTTTTTTGCTGGCATGGCATGGCACGGACGGGGGTCGGTCGCTGTTGCGTCGCCGCGATCGGGAGAGAGGTACGGGATGGTTCTGGAGCGTCCGAGTTGTTGGTGGATGGACATGGGTTTTTTCCGTCTCGCCTCGAGGCGGAACGACAGACAGGCCGTGGCGTGATCAGTGGCGGTCAGTGGCGTTGCGGGACTTGGGGTTCGTCGGTCGGGGGAGTCGTCAGGATGCGGGCCTGGCGGGCAAACTGCCTGGGCTGGTCTCCCTGGGCTGCAGCCCGTCTGCTTCCGGGTCCAACACCGGCGAAGAAAAATATGCAACGCATGTTTTGGAGCTTAGAGAAGGTGGTGTGTCTCGAGTTTAGAGAAGGTTGACGTAGAGCAGAGCTAGTGTCCAAAGCCGGCGGAGAAGATGTGTGTAGACGGCTACCAGAGCTTTTACAACATCTATAAAGCAAGAGGAGATGATGAGAGCAGTGGTGCATATGTGGGCAGTTTGTACGTGAGACGCAAGTCAATATATGAAGACCAATTTTAGAGCCCACTATCCACCACACTGTTTTGTGGAGCGTTTTGTCGCGGACCTTGTGTTGATCAAACTAGAGTGGAAGAAGAAGCAGATGACTTCACCGAGACCACGATGGATTAGGCCACCCAGCGGAGCGAAGGAAAGATTAATATGAATGTTGCACTATAAAAAAATACTAGAAGAGCGGCAATAGTGGCTATTGCGAGAGATAGAGATGGCACTTTCTTGCATGTTGTGAAGCCTCTCTCTTGAGGATGACCTAGGCCTCCAAAGTGTGAGTGGCGGCGAGGAGTATCAATGGGTTGGTTTCACGACCTATGGTCTTATCATCTTGTCGACAGGGGTGCCATCATCACCTGCATATATGGCATGTCCACGCTATCGACCTAAGAGAAAAAGCCTACATTATGACAGGCGACCAACACGCGTATCGAGCACGGGACACTGCCAGCATCCAAGACCGGTTTATCTGGACGATAGCTAGGATTATTCAGTTTGCACCTTATGCGTAACAAAATAGGAACCCTTCCAACAAACCCGATCGCCCTCCTTCTAACCCTGCTCCTGGCTCTCCGTCTATATAAAGGACAACAAGGACCTCGGGCTCGGTCGGGATCCCCAATTAGTCATTCATTCCATCTATCTACCACATAGTTAGAAGCAACAACCCTTGTAATCGAGTACACGAACCTCAAAGATCTTGCAACAGCGCCACTAGACTAGAGTTTAGCACATGCCGTACCCCGAACCAGTATAAATCCTTGTATCTCGTGTGCTACCCTCTTATTCGATCTTTTGCGACTATGTTGCCGTGATATTGCCAGAGCAAGCAAATAATTCTGACACATCTTGGAGAACAAGACAAGAATTGAAAGCTTAGCCGGAGTTGATTTTGTGCATGAACGACGACGGTCGAATTTAGAGTGCATCAGTTAGCAAGAGGTAAATTAGTTTTGGGGTTATTAGGGCTGGTGGTTTCTACGGTTGATTGATAAGCGGGGTGATGTTGTTTTGCGTGAGAGAAAAACATTGTTACATGGATGATAAGTCGGCCGGACTAGGAAGTTCAAACTAGTAGGCGAGTTTGTAATATATAACTGATGATTAATAAAAGGAGGTGAGGCTGTTTCACAAAAAAAAAAACAAAAAAAAAATGCAAGACCGGAGGTACCGAAGACAAACGGACATGAGGGCAGAGGGGGCGAAACGTGTCGACCACGTCGCGGCAATGACGAACGCACGGTCAGGGTGGGCGGGCAGTCCTACGCTGCATCGAGCGAGCATGCATGCATGAGGATGAAGATTTGTAAAGGCAAACCATGCATGCGCATCTCTAGTCAAGCAAGCAAAGTGGAGTGAATGAATTAGTAACACTGTGGAACTAGCCAGCGAGCTACCTCCTCCTTCTCCTCCGTTTCAAATTATTAGACATTTTTTACCTTTTTTTTTTTAACATTAAGTTGGACAACTCGTTCTATTAAAAAATTTGTTCGCAACATACCATTTCTTTTGTCATGGTTTTATTACTAAAAGTCCTTTAAAATAACTTATTTAACTATATTTACATAATTTGTTTGAATAACTAGGTAAATGCTCGTTTACAACGGGAAACATTATACCATAATAACAATGTATTAGCATTTGTTGTACTGTTAACTAAAAAGGTATTGCAATAATAATGTTTGGAACATCAATGTTACATAGTATCAAAATAATATCGAATAATTCATATTTGAATGTGTTACACCGAAGAAACTATGCGTTACAACCAAATTAAGTAACCTATATGACATCCTATTTCCAAGTCTTGAGAGTGCTCCGCAATTGGTTCGCACAAAAAACGAGTCCTCCCCGCAATTGTTGCAATTGTTCAAAGAATGGTCTTGATGATATGGTGCATTGTGTTGCCTTTGAGGCATGGAGAGTCACAACCATGCTCAAAGAAATTGAAATAAATCGCACAACCTTTAATTGAATAAATTATGCCTCGTCTTTAGGTACATTGCATAGTCTCTTCAGCTAGTAATCGATAATGATATGCTTACATGATATTGCCTAATGTAGCCTTTATGAAGCCGTCTCCGCCCAGGCATGTTTCGCATCATGCCCACCTCGACGAAAGTTGTCCATCGGCAGTAAGGTTATCATCCCCGCCGTCTTGCTCGACGACGATAAAGGGAACAAAATAACTGCCGGTACTATGAAAAAAGAAACTACGTAAACGAGGAAGCCCTTATAAATTCATCACAGTTTTCTTTTGGTCATCAAAAACGTAAGGAAACTTTTTACAAATGAAAAAATCAACAAACCGTCTCCATAAGAGCACCCAATAAATGTGCATGAAAATATATTTCACAACTAATCTAAATGTACTTATTTTGTCTCATAAATGTTTGTTCTTTTTTTAATTTTAGTCAAAGTTTACCACGGTTGACTCCTCGGGATGTGACAATTGCATGTTTTGTGGGCCGAAGGGAGTACATCTTTCATACAACAAAATTTTATTCCTACAATAGAATTTTTTTCCTTTCTTTTAGATTCGATCATATTTATTTTAAGTTTTTTTTTGGTTGGAGTTCTTATCATGCAATCATCTTTTTTTTTTCATTGCATGCAGTCATGCAAATCTAGTGGGATAAAAATAGTAGTTTCCTTTTCTTAGTATGTAATTGGGGGTTGTCTAGCCAAGCATGTGGGGGAGCGGGCAGGAAGGAATAAGCTTAGGCGGCGCACGCGTCCGGTATATGTTTCATTCTTTTTAGTAGTAGGATAGGAAACAAGTGATCGAACTTAAATTTAAAAAGTTAAATGCCTTATAATTTGCTGCGACGGAGGCAATACTACCACCTACTACTTCTACTATAGTGCCGGTTAAGTAGTGGAAGACTTTGCGACGACGAGGAAGCTAGGCAGGCAACTCAGGACGAGACAAATTGAACCAACTAGCCGGCTGTTGTTTTCTGTCCTACTCACACGACGAGACAAATTGAACCAACTAGCCGGCTGTTGTTTTCTGTCCTACTCACTCGTGGAGCAGGAGGCTGAGCTAAAAGCGCGCACTTTGGGCGCCGACTAGCGTCCTCGCCGGCCGGTTTCTGTCGCCGTCGCTCGCCAACACCGGACTAAATTACCGCCCGGCGGGTCCCACGCTGATGGGTTACACACTACTAGTAGTCTAGTACTTAGGCCGAGGTCAAATTGAACCAGATGTGCCGGCTGGGAAAAGTGGAGAGAGATGTCCTACTCACACGTGGAAATAGGAGGCTTTCACGTAGCTAAAAAATGTGAGATGGCATGCCACCAATAATATAAAACCATCGCCACCCATCGCCAACACCGGACTAATTTACAGCCCGGCCGGTCCCAAGATTGATGGGTTACACACTACTACGCCCTTAGATTTGAGCTTACTTTTGCAATTGCAGTGGTGTGTCAGTATCATCAGTGTCGCTCCTCTTCTTCGCCAGCAAGGAAACTATCGTTCCATCGGTACCCTGCGCGGCGGCGGCGGCCCTCGGGGAACGGGAGGGGGAATGAAACGCTGGCGGCCGAAGGAACGGCGGCGAAGATGATCAAGCTAGCCAGTCGATCGACGGCGAAGATGAGCAAGCAAGCCAGTCGATCGATGCTTGTGTGTTTGATGAGCAAATATTTCCAGCAAAACGCAGCAAATCCAGCGCGGTGATGAGCAAATCCAGCAAAACCGCCGAGCCCTGCGATGTACCTGGCCAGAACTCGAGTTCGGTGCCCCGGCCGCCGCTGCCCACAGAACAGCGTGCAGCCTGCAGTCCACGGCTGCTTGTGTGCACCTTTATTTCCCCGTCGCGCTGGATGGCTCTCATTCTCATCACCGGTCCGTTGTCACCACTATGGCCTTAGCGCCTAAGCAAAGATGCCTTTTTTAATTTCTCGTGGCTGTCACCCAATGATACAAGTGCAACGAGCCTTCGAAACGCCTAAGCGTGTCGGCCTCTCTCTCGCTCGATCCATCGCCTATAAAACCTCATCGACCACGAGCACTGAAACGCCTCCATGGCTCGTGGCCTTCGTTTCTCACCTCAGCTTCGTTCCTAGCTACTTCTTGCTTCGTCAGGGTATAGTTTACACCAATTCATAGCACAGTCGCGCCAAGCTCGATCTTAAGAGAACTATAGCTAGGATTACTCTCCGAGAAACTGTTAATTAATTAATCTTCTCTTGCAGCTGTGTGTTTTGGAGGCAGTACAGTACTGCCTAGATCGATCGAGGAGCTCTGGAGGAGTCGTGGGCGGGGGCGCATCGTCACCGGTCCGGCACCGACATGCGCAGAGCGTCACCGTGGCACTCCCACCGCAGCAAGCGCGCACCGTTCGACGACGCCGCCCTCTCCGCCGCCAACAAGCTGCCCTGGCCGTCGCCGCGACGCCCGGCCAGCCATGCCGTCCTCCTTTCTGACCTCTTCTTCCTCTTCCGCTTCGTCGCACCTCTCTTACCTGATCCCTGCTAGTGCTAGTGCTAGGCCGCCGCCTCCCTCCCCATGGTACGTACTACATACTCCACCTTAGACATCGTCACAAACATTAGTTCTCCATCGATCGATCGTATCATATATACTCTCTGATATATATCTTCAACTCAATTTTGCATATGTGATGTGATCGAATATCTATGATGAGATGACTCGATCGCGGTGTACGTGTGTTCTTGTTCTTGGCAGGGACAGCCAGGATACGGTGGTGCCACCGGTGGCATCGTCAGTATGCCTACAGGTAGTGGCGTCGTGTCGACGAACGCCCTGAATGCCGTGGCGGCGCCGCCTCCGCCGTCGAGGCAGCAGGGAGCCAGCAGGAACGCGGGCGCAGCAGGCCACCCGCCGCTGCCGCGCCCCACCGCCGCGGCAGTGCCCGCGCTGCCAGTCCGCCAACACCAAGTTCTGCTACTACAACAACTACAGCCGCGAGCAGCCACGGTACCTCTGCAAGGCGTGCCGCCGCCACTGGACCGAGGGCGGCACGCTCCGCGACGTGCCCGTCGGCGGCGGCCGCAAGAACAGGCGCGTCGCCAAGGGCAGTGGCAGTGGCAGCGCGAAGGCGTCTGCATCGTCGGCCGCGGCGGCTGTGGCTGCGACGCAGGGAGGGAATGTCCTCGGTGTCGGCGTTGACACGTTCCCGGACCTCCTGCGGCAGCTGGTGCAGTTCCCGTCGGCCACGGCCGGGGGCGGCTACGCCATCGACCTGGGAGCGTGGCAGCAAATGTCCGCGGTCACGGCTCCGCCGCCGCGCCGCCGCAGGGGACCGGCGATGTCAGCACTCTCGGAGGAGCGGGGACGGCGGCCGAAGCGGAGGCCAACGGCGTCGCCTTGCAGTACTGGAGCGAGTGGCAGCAGGACGGCATGCCCGGCCTTGATGGGGCTTACTAAGTGCGTACAACTACTATAAACTAGGTATACCACTAGAGCTTGTATTGTACGTGTTCCTGCCTACTTATATACGCTTATACGTGTGCGTGTATTGCAAAACGTACTTCACTAGTAGTACAGGATCAGCTTGTTTTCTCTACATTAGTTAACACT
Source organism: Hyparrhenia diplandra (assembly GCA_015847255.1). Taxonomy (NCBI): domain Eukaryota; kingdom Viridiplantae; phylum Streptophyta; class Magnoliopsida; order Poales; family Poaceae; genus Hyparrhenia; species Hyparrhenia diplandra. Next base: position 105,422 of record JADLZK010011892.1, on the reverse strand, counting down.
AAGATATCATATTCATGTCTATGATGATACATTTCAACAATATTTTCCATGTGCGTATACAAATCTACACGTCTAGTAAAAAGCACTGGAAAATATATACCATCAGCCCATCCTTGTACATGAATTCAACTCGAGATACCAGCCGAGCGAGCACAAAACATGCAATTTGCAAAAGCTAATACAACATGTATGTAGTTGCTATCAAAACTGTCAAGTGCAGAGAGACTTGAAAATCAGTTACAACGGGGTCATGCCAATGGCGGCTTCAGGGCGGTGATAGTTGATCCGCGACTTGGAGAAGTAGTAGTAGTAGGCCGAGGTGAGCACGGCGGTGAAAAGGGCGAACGCAGCGCCGGCTCCAAACGTGCCCCTCCTCACCGTCTCGCAGTCCGGCGGGTTCTGGAAGATGACGGTCCGGTAGCCAGTGTGGTAGGCGGATTGCAACAGACCAGCCAGCAAGCACGCCTCAGCGATGACAAATATAACCCTGTGTAGGACAAGAAAAAAATAGGTGAGTGTCCTGGATATATAGCTTGTACGTGTAGTGTATTCACTGGGGTTTTGAATAGTTCTAGTACCAGCAAATCTAAACAAGACAAAGTCAGAAAAGTAACCAAACATGCCGTGTTTGGTTAACAATATCAGAAGGTCAGCATTAGGAACTTAGACAACGTTCAATTCTGATGATCCATCATGAGATACATGCAATCCAATTACATTACATATAATACTGAACAGCTACAATAAAGTTCATAACCAGCATGGTGGCAGCAAGTCAGCAAATTCACATAGTCACGAACAAAGTTGAGGTCATGGGGATCTACTTTGGGATAGTTATGTTTGAACACCATGAATCAATACAACCCGCATGCCTGACTAGTCTGTTAGTACTTAATAATTTCATTTCGTGGAAGAAAAAACAACACTGGAAGAGTTTACAAATGTTGATAAAACATATACATGGGCGTAGTTTGGAATTCATGCAAGCATAAATGATATGAATTTTTTACTACTACACATCTTTATTAGACAAATTAAACAGGGCTCAGGGGAGAGTTTGAAGTTCACACATGCATAAATGATATGAATTTTTTACTACTTTGCATCTTTATCACACAAATTAAACATGGACAGAGTTTGAAGTTCATGCAGGCATACTGATGTGAAGTTTTACTACACATCTTTATCAGAAAAATTGAGGAAATGGTTATATTACTAGATCAACTTAGAATACTCCTAGGACCCATTTGGATCCCTTCATTTTGGAGGAATTGGAATCTACCTAAGAAATTAAGCTATTTGGCTTGGAATTTGAGATTCTATAACTTTCCAAAATTCACATATAAATCTATCTCAAATTCATACGGTGGAAGATGGGAAATGGATTCTATGGATTCTTCTTCTTCAACTTAAGTTGTAGACTTAAACTTAATGGGTTCTATGGATTCTTCTTTCATAACTATAGTTTATACATTGAATTCAATTCTAAGGATCCAAATACTAGGCCTAAGAGACATCCCAGACCTCACAAATCAAAACATGCAGTCTGCTGAGCGAATACCTACTCAAGCCTTCATTGACCCAGTATGTCCACAAGACCATAGCCAATACTATGACATTGACCAGGTCATCTTTTTTTCAACACTAGTAAACTTAGAAGACGGCAACCAAGTTTGATGGTCTTTTTTATTGTCATTGACATAATCTATGACCTCCTCTCTGTTCTGACCAATTCTGCAATTCTGTACAATCAGACAAAGTTCAAAAAGGGCTAGAGTACAAGCTACTACTAAACAATTTCAGCATTTTAATTTATAATTGAGCAGGCAACACGCTTTGGATTCCACTGGAGCTGACAGACACGCTAGCACTCCAATAATTATGTCTCAAAAACCATGTGCAAATCCACAAAGCCACATGTAAACTACAGATGTTAATGAGTAGATCTCCTGGTAGCTACCATAAAACATTGTACCTAGAGTTATATACAAACTAAAATTCTCAGCAAGAAAGTATCATATCTTCTGTCTACAGAATTCATATGTTAACCTTAGCCACTAGTAAATGTGATGAACGAAACCATGAAAGAACACAAGGACCACCTTCAAAATCCAGTAAAATCTGGTGCCCTTGAAAAAAAAAAAAATGGCTGAATACCTTAGCAGCTTTCACGAGAGAGAGAAAAAAGGATAACCAGATAGCTGTTTTCTAATAACATATTAAGAAAAGCACTAGTTGCTTCCAAGCACATTGGACAATTTTTCATCATTTTTATATGTGTGCAATCAGAATTATGTTTGCCACCAAGTGCCAATGAAATTGCTTGCACGGTATGCTGGTTCCAAAATATTACTGCTACAGCTCACATGGAACAACCATTTCAGCTTGTACAAATCACATTACCACCCTTGGTTCACGGCAAGCTTAGAACTAGTCAATAGTTCCGCTGGGCGACATTGGGCAGCCGTTGATTAATCCAACACGCTTTCCTACGCACAAAGCTCTTGACTTTACGGTAGGCCAACGTGGACAGCTAAGATTCCATTCCAATCGCTAAAATCTCACGATTCTGCTAAAAAAAAATCTCACGAATCTACTGCTAAACAAGAAACTGAGAACGAAATACAGACCGAGATGCCACCGGCGGGTGGGGGGCCCGCGCGTCAGCCTCACGCGGGAAGTCAAGGTGGTTAGCGGAGCAAAGGAAGAGTTTGGGGAGGACAGGAGAAGATTGGGATCGTCGGGGAAGAATCAGTGGTACCAGGAGGAGAGGCAGAGGACGAGCGCGCAGGCCCGGGAGCCGCCGGGCCGCAGAGCCGACCCGCAGCAGAAGCAGCGGCTGGCGATGGCGGCCACCGCCTGCCCCACGAGCAGCAGCGCGAGCGCGGCGCCACCCAGCCCCGTGGCGGCGTCGGTGCGGTACACGCAGTAGGTCCACTCCTGCCGCTCGTCCGTCTCCAGCCTCGCCTGCGGAACCGGGACGGCGAACAGAGAAGAAGAGCGGTGGCGGCGCCGGCCGGCACCCGCGTCAGAGAAGGGGAGAAAGAAAACGCAGGTAGGAAAGAAAGACAGGGGAAAGAGGAATGTACCGAGGGGCGGCTAAGCACGGCGCCGATGGCGAGGCCGAAGGCGACGAGGTCGACGAGCAGGACGGCGGCCAGCACCTTGGTGGAGCCGGCCATTGGGGCCTGCGGGCAATGCTCCCCGGATTTCAGACGTGCGGAGCGCGTCTTGTAGCGGGTGCTTTTGCTTTCGCTCGCAGTTGGCTCGGCTCGGGCGACCGGGCCCCGGGACAAATGGGAAAGCAAGAGCTCTCGTGCGCGTTGACTGATATGGTGTGCCGATTGCCGTCCCAGCTCGATTTTTATTATTTGGACAAAGCCGTCCCTGACCGTTGATTGATGGCCTCTTCATCTTTCTTGTCATAAGGAACTCAATCCGTCTTAAAAAATATATGATTCTTATTTCTGACAAATCTTACGTCTCTGTAAAATTATTAACATTCAAATTGGTTTAAGCTTAATTATGTCTGTGAAAATTATTAACATTCAAATTGGTTTAAGTTTAATTACGTCTCTGTAAAATTATTAACATTTGATTTTGAATTATATTACTATGTTAACCGTTAAATATATATTTTCTGATACTATTTTTCTATAAACTTAGTTAAATTTAAAATTTTGAGTTGGTTTAGATCTAGAATTAGAATTACTTGTGTTTTTAGATTATGAGGTAATGATAATGAAATCATAAACTTATACTACTTTTTTATCAATGATAATATTCTAGTGATTATTATTCACATTTCCGGCTCTAAATTATTTTATCATGAAAATACATTTCAAAATTAATCCATTGATATTATTTGGTCATGACTTTTTTTTTTATCTATCATCGATCAAAGTTAAGATACTAAACTATGTACCATGCTAAAATACATTCTTTTTTACGGAGGGACTACCGCGAAAGCCGGGACCCATGGGGTGACAGGGTGGGGTCGAGTGGCACCCTATGTGTGGGCGCGCGCACCCCCCGCATGCCACATGTCCTCGCTTTTAAACCTTTCCACAAACGATCTAAGGAGTAGATCTTGGTCGTCCAATCAAGTTAGTTTGATCCAAGGGCTAAGATTCATCCTATAGGGCTATAAGTAAAGGGCGTGGCTCCCCCGAAACCCTAATTTATTATTCTCATGTCGAGCCAGAGAGCAATTCCTATTAGCTACTAACATTCTGAGTACATACTGTTATTGTTGGAACTTTGCTCATATTATCCATTTGGTTTTTCTTCTTAATAATGCTAAGGAATTGATTTTCTAGACAAATATGTCTATGGTGTTGGTGGAACAGCTCTTGCAGTATTTTTAGTGTACCTCCCATTCCTGCATCTCCTTATGAATGACAACTTTGAAAAAACCACTACACTGTGGAGTACAAGGGGAACTGAGATCGGTTTGGGAAATGACCTGGTGTGGCTCCTGTATGGTGCTGCTGTTTTAAAGTGTGACAAGACTTACGATGTTATTCTAAGAAACTCCCGGTGTGGAGCAGTAAACCTGGCTTACATGCTTGCTTTGTACTCTCTCAAACCCACGCAAAGCAGAACACATAAAAGTTAGTAGTAAAAACTCTTATTCTCTTCCGTGTTCATGATTGTGATACTATGTGTGTTCATGATCTTTTGACATTTCTCTTTTTTTCTAAGAGACTATGCGTGTTCATGCTTGTCATACTATGTGTGGGTTCTCGCTTTTGCTGCTCTTCCAAATTGAGGTAAGTTCTGAGGCAACAAGATAGCTTGAGTTGTTCTTTGGTGTTGCTGGAAATTTGTACTGTTCGTGAGCCACTTTGTTCAAATCAAAGAGTTGGTGAGTGCCAACTAAACTTGTCTTCCATTTCATGTACACGCCGCAAATCTCTGATTTTGCATCTTGTTCTCATTGGTTGGCTTCTGCAAAATAGGAACTAGGTTCTGCTTTAATGGTAGTCGCTCCAAATGCAGCGTTTGCGACGATACAATGCATATCTTCCTTCATCAAGCACCGCGATCAGAAATTTATCATGGTGTGGAAAAAAACTTTAGTTTAACCATGTGTGTAGTACCAATTTTTTTTTGCGGTGTTTAGTACCAATTCACATACTACATCGATTGGTTTCTTCTCAACCTAACACCTAAAAACAAGCCTTTTACATCTCGGCTTATTTCATTATTCTCAACCTGAAATGAACTAGGACTCTTTATTTTTGACTCCGAAAGATAAGGCGGACAACTTCCGCGTGATGGACCTACACGTGTGTAGCCACCGATCCCATGGAGACCATCGAAACGAGAGGGTTGCACTAGAACGGTGCCCCGGGACTAGGGCCGCAACAGCGACCAACGGAGACGCCCTCGCGGTGGCCGGTAGTGGAACGCGGTAGCGCTAGGCAGGGCGTCCCTCACCGGTGACCAAGAGGAAACCGTCGCCGCCACGCAGTTGGAGCTCACCGACCATGGAAACATCACCATCTTCGCCGCATGAAGACAACAACAGGTCGACGCGGTTCCGGGTGGTCGCCCGATGGGGCAAGGGTGCGCCGCCGGTGCCAAGGTCGACTACCATTAAGGTCGCCTCGTGCATCCGCCGACGCATCTCCCGCAACCGGCGCCGCGCTAGGAGGCCACGTGTTGCGACATTGCAAACGCACCGCCAGACCGCCTCCCTCGCATCTTCGCGGCGCTGTCTCCTCGCAGCCGGGCGCCGCGGCGAAAGGCCACGCGCCGCCGCCTGGCAGCAGAAGACGCCGCCGATTCCCGACGTGCAACCGTTGCCGATGGTTTCTATGGCAGCCACCGCAAGTTGAGGCCCTTCCCTAGAATTTTGACGAAATAATCCCATGGATCACCGGAACCCGGTAGCGGTGGAGCGGATGGCTGCACGCCCTGAACGCCGGGCACCGCGGTGCTCGCCGTGGAACGGCAATGCCCTGTGCCGCACTCGCACCCCTGACGGCAGCCGCCGAGATCGCGGCGCCGGGGAAGGCGCTTAAAAGTGGCCGGGCAGGCGGCGCCCGGAAGAAGACCCGGATTTCGCCAGATCGCGCCTCATGGTGTCCGGCCCTACCGTTCATGGCGAGGAGAGCCACCGCCAACTGCTTGTTCGTCATGGCCGGAAGCACGACCGCGCTCCCGCTGCTCGCCTCCGCTTCATCTCTTGTAGCCAGGCCGCCGCCAGAAACCGACCCGTAGGGGCGCGATGTTGCCGCCGCTGAAGATGCAAATACGCAATAGCGGGATGCTGTAGTAGGCGAACTGGATCAAGCCCCCGCAAAAAAGCCATGGATTGGATCGAAACCGAAGATCTCCGATACCGATGTTATGGATGTGGATGGGCTGTAGGGGATCGAGGAGGAAGAGGACCGGGGCACTGGCTACTCTGTATCTATAGTGCTACAAAGACCAGTACTTGTTCACAAACCGGCGGCGGCTAGGGTTTGGGGCTGTAGTAGGGGGTGCTAGGAACGCCGGCGGGGCTCGCCCACGGCCGGAGAGAAGGGATTTCTTTCTTAATCTCTTGCTTGATTCGTTGATACATCCCCTCATTATATAGAGAGGGTTGACTTGGTCCCTAAGCAAGCTACCAATTAACCCTAATGGGCTAAGGCCCAAGAGACCCTTGACTCCTCGTAACATAAGAGCATCTCCAAGAGTTTTGCATTCATGTTTGGTATTTACATATTTTGCCAAAACCTCAAAAATCACCCTCCAACAGTTTTTGCATTCACGTTTGGCATTTGGGGAGAGTTGGCATTTTCTCCGACAAATGGCGCATTTATGCGCCATGTTTGGCTTCATTATATATTAGAAGAGGTGGAAGGGTATAAACATAATTTTGTTTTTACGTCTCCGGGGTTCCCGACATAAGTTTTCAAGAGGTGGAAGGGCATAAACATAATTTTATTTCTCTCTCGGGGTTCCCCGATGTAAGTTAGATCTAAGTTTGGCAGGAATTATGCCAAACTGTTGAGATGAACTCTTTTTTGATTTGGCATTTGGATTTGAGAGTTGGCAAACAAAGCCAATTACCAAACAATAAATGAGGAACTGTTGGAGTTGCTTTGAAGAGATGCTCCCAAAGTATGATTCCTATGAAGGTGACAGCGTGATCGAGGAAGATTTAGGTAACATCTTTGAAGGCAGTGATCCAATCTATGATCATTATGGATATAGTAATGGGCAAGATGAACACAATATGTTCCTTCTAACAACTATGACGGGCTCTCGACCGGCCAGCAGGTTACAGACTTACTTTCCCCAGAAGGTATGATCATGCTAACCTTCTTCCTTTTTTATTGTTTGAGATTGTTGCCGGGTTACTATTTGACGTAATATACTGTTTGAGTAGAACATGTTCTTCATCGGACGACTATTCAAGGGTGCGTGGAGAGCGAAGAAAATGCAGGAACCGTTAAAATGAGGTAAACATTTTACTTTACTGGTACTACTGAACTGAAATTGGATGATGAAATCTTTAACAGGAACAGAGGATACAAATTCAAATGGAGACCTTGATGGCTCTCTTTCCACCGCCATAATGCCTAAAGCCCACATGACAAGAACGTGACTGATCATCAGAGCCTCAGGTAGTATGGATGCAATTTTTCGCGGAAATCAGTGTGTTTAGTTGCCTGCACAAACCTGGCCATGGCTCCCTAGGGCCAATTTTGAGGTGTTTGGTTTCCTGTACAGCCTCTTCATCCTGTGAAATACACTGAACACTACATTATCTGACCATGGATCGATCCATGAATGGTATCTGTAAAGTTGACCGTGCAATGCTATTGGTTGGGCTTATCTACTTGTGATGTATGTATCCATCAGCGCTTTATTGTGTAGGTTGATTGCGTGGTTTTGATGCATGCATTTGTAGGCTTAACAGTACTTGGGTTGGGTTCTATTTGGCCAAGCTCCAGCTTGATTGATGTTTACCAGTAGTAACCTTGCAAGTAACGATGTGGCTGATTGCTGTGGTGCGATGTATCTATAAACTGTTCATCACATGTTAGCTGCTGATGTTCTCCATATTTCACATCCCAGGATGCAAATGTGGTTAGGATGCTTTTGTTTTTAGCTTAAAAATCCTAGACGTCTTCTTGAGCCTTTTGCTTTTTACAGTCATGTGAGCTCATGGATGCTGATGTGTTCTTCTGCAAGCTAAGCTAGATAAGGCATCACCTCTACTGCTAGCAACGTTTAATTCAATTTGATATTGATGCTACTTCGTTAATATTGTTTTTTTTACACTTCACTTCCATTTCTCAAAGGCATTTCTGTTTCTTTAGGATACTGTCCTTACTGAAGAAGAAATGCCCTTCAGAACCATTTAAAACATTACTACATATTAGAATGCAGGATGAACTTTGAAGTGTTACAGAGTAGTGGAAAGAGTGTAGGGCTCCATATCATGCATAACATGATGCATTGAGTTCAGTTTCGATCATCCTCGAGTCTTCTAGTTCTAAAGTCATCTGAATGATGGGTAATTGTTGAACAGGGTATTTCGATCATCTGCCACCGTTTTCAAAATTTATGATGTTTTCGAGAGAAGTTTTGTGTGAGTTTCCGACGTCTGAGCTCATTTTTATGTTTTTTGGGTTCATAAAGTGCCTCCCTGGCCGGCTTGTATCACCCGACGACCTTTATTTGCCCATCTCTCTCCACACTCCCACATTACAGAGCAGCGGCGGCGTGGCTCGCCTCTCCACCTGCGCGGTCAGGCGCAACAAGCTTGTGCCGGCGATCTCTGGTACATTAGCTGCGCCTGCGCCTGACCTCTCGCTTCTCCTCGAACGCTTTTTGCTTCCTCCCTAACCGTCAAGTGCCATTCTTGCCCTGAAGCCCTGTCTCGCATGTGCAGCGGGCAATGCACGGGAGATGCTCAACGTATTGCCTCTGCACACAAGGCGTCGTGATGATGCATCACTGACGCGCGCATGCTGTTTCTCGTGGCACTGGCAAGAACACCTCTGCGGCTGCCATCTTCTGATGGGAACCCTTTTGCAAAATGAGAATGCAAGGGGCTCCTCTGGCAAGTACAGGTAGGTAGATGATCAGAAACAGAAACAGACATACAGGTTGTTTGATTTTCCTTTGCGTTTTGACGTGCTAATCGATGATGGCATTTGAAGATCATTTTATGGTGGGGTATATGGGATTGGTGTAACATGAACGTCTGATTGGTTTGTTGTAGAGTGGTTGTACAAAGGAAAACAAACACATTCTTTGTTGTAAAAAAAGTTTTTTTTTGTTTTGTGAAAAAGGGGTGAGAGGAATGTAATCGTCTTTTGCCCTTGTGTTAAGTGAGAGTCCGTGCATGCGTGTTTTCAGAAAAAAAAAAGAAAGGATATAATTGTTGGGCTGGGTAGCAAGGACACCAGGACCTGCGGCCCAGTTGAAAGAGGTGGGCTTGTCTAACAAAATGAAGAAGCGAAGCGATACTGTAAACTTTTACATTGGCCAGGGTAAAGGGCCGACAGCCCAACACCCAACCCTAAGTTCACGGTCGGTCCCCAGCCACGTTCGATTTCCCGTTCCCAGCCGCGCCTCTGCCCTCTCGCGCACCCCGCCTTGAACCGCGTCGCCGCCTCCCACCTTCAACTGCCGGGGGTCGGGATTCTTTCTCACTCTGCAGCCTTAAACCCCTCCCCTCCTCCGCCGACTCCCCTCTCTAGGGTTTTACCCTTCCCGCCGGAAACAAGCGCCGCCGCTGCAGCACAGGAGCCCTTTCCGGGATCTCAGCCATCTCTCCGGCCATGAGCAAGGCGAATAAGTCGCCGTCGCCGGCGGTGGCCAAGGAAGGGGACTACTCGGCGTTGCGGGAGCTATTCCGGCCGCACGTGGAATCCTTTGATTACTTCCTCGACAAGGGGCTCGATGAGATGATTGAATCCATTCGCCCCATGGTGATCAAGGACCCCAACTCCAACAACACGCTGAAAAAATATCCTTCATGCTTCATTTTTTTCTTTTTATTTTGGGCGTGCAAGTGTATTGCTCGTCAGTGCAGATATCATGTAGGTTTGATGTTTTTGGCAATTGCTGCAAGTGTTTGAAAGCTAACAGCATCTCAGTTTAAGTTGCTATTACTAGTCAGTAGACATGACACAGCAGTGGATTGCAGTTTTACCTATTTATTTGGTTGCTATTGCCTATTGCTAATTTACCGTGAAATGGTTCATGTCCAAGTGAAATTAAAGTGGTCTGGATTTTCTTTTTTATGAGTTAAACAGTGTAAAACTACTGAAGCACTTAGCCACTTACTAGATTTTTGTTTGACCTTTTCTGGGTGAAGATACTGTATTGCACTGAGACCAAACAACACTTGAGTACAGTTTGCAAGGAATGTTATCACGACAAAACTTTCATGAAACAGATTCCTTTTTTCCTTTTGTTTTCTTTTCTTTTTTTGTTCCTCTTAACTATTATGTTTACTAATCCTGAGAAGGGTCAAGTTTCCGCCCGAAGAAGGATTCATTGGGTGTACAACCCCTCTACCCGCAGGAGGTTTGTCATGTTCTTTAATAGAATTATTTTAGACATCGGAAATTTATATTTTTCTGTTTTACCAGAAATATACTTCCTTGTTACCTTTTTACTTGCCATCTCTTCAAACATTTAGACAGGTATTTGCTAGTCTGATCCTTCCTCATTTTCTTTTGGTTGGAGCAGTGCAGGCAATCAAGAATTACATATCACGGGGAATTTAAAGTCGATGTCTGCTTCCAGTATAATGAAGGGGCACAAATCAGACATACCTTCAATTTTGGCCATTTGCCTATTATGTTGATGGTTGTTACCTTCCCTTTCTACTCTTGCAGACACTATGCTTAAAATAATTTGTGATGCTATGCTTTTGGTCGAGTTTGTAGGTGTAGAAGCTAGGCTAATAATTGAGTTTTAGTTTAGCCCTTTGGTTGTCATTTGCTGCCATCTTAGTGATTGATCCATTTAGGCACATAAGGGTGCTGTTTTGAACATTTTGTGATGTCTTCATAACTAATCTTTGACCGTTTTCTTAGGTTGTAATTTATTATTATAGAACCTAGTAAAACTATATCATTATAGAAGTGGTTTTGAGTCAAATCTTAGCATATCATTCACCCCTTATTTATAAGGATATCAAAATTACATATAAGTTGGACACATCCCAAACTTCAATTCTGCTCGCAGGTGCAGGAGCTTGCTCAACATTTATTTGTTTTTGATGGTCCAAATGCCTGGGGGTTAATGTCAAAATGTAAAGTGTTGAGAGGGCGTAGTACCTGACAGCATTTTATATCAAGGATTCTCAACCCAAAAAAAAAAAACTATTATGTTTCAATTATCCACATGACTATGGACATTTTGCTGTATTGTAATGCAAAACAACAAGGCTTTTCAATCTCCTTGTTTGAAATAAGATCAATATATGCATTGTTCTTTGTCTGGTGCTTGTATGGGACATTGAATCAAATAAATATTGTCTGGATGTATTTTGATTCTTGGAATTCTTATGAAAGACAGTTGCATCATGCATGTATCTGTTGTGGACTCTTTCCTAGGCCACTACTATAGGCGCAGTCCAAAGAAGGCACCGGCCAAGGAAGGCCACGTAGGGGAGACTTAGTTGGTTTTGTTAAGGAAACCGTATAGGGAGAGATTTTAGGAGATTAGATTGGTTTGGTTGAGAGGTCGGCTCCTGGACTATAAAGGGGCCAGTTTATTGTACTTAGGGATTATCGAAGAAGGAATAAACTCTCTGTAGACCAGGGTGGGGTTTCCCTTTGACGGTCCACCGCTGGAATTCCTCGTTACCCTCTGGGTTCCAATTCTCAATCTAGCCTGCTGCTCCACTCACCTCTCCGCTCACCTCACCGCCGGCGCCGTATCAATATCACTGTCTTTCCCGTGGAAATATTGAATGATTCCCCGTGAAATATTGAATGATAGCACGGTTTCTAAATTCCAACTCAAAGCAAGGGACAAATCGAAAAGACCTCTACTTGTAAAAGTGGTATTGATAAGTGAATTTTCTTTATTGAGTGGATGACGGTGGGGGTAGGGACTTCTATTGTTTCTTGTTCTTTTAAGATGGTTTCTCAGTTCTATAGGAAGCTACAAGGAATTTGCAGTTCTCTTCTCACTCCACTCTAGGCCTCCAGGCCATCATATGTAGTAATGACTCACAAGTTATTCTGGTTCATCCTTGCATATAACAATTGATTATCTCCCCTGACTTTATGCTATTGCAAATCCAGTCAAAACTGTGTCATCTGAGAGGTGCTGATCCCCATAAATTAGTTTTTCATGGTGAAGAGGCAACTGAAATGGGCGGGTAAGTATGCTTCATTTGCATTCAGTCGACCTTGGTGCTGTCATTTCTTAATGTTCTGATACTGTTTGAGTACTTTGTATAGTGGACAACAATTATCAGTAACTCTTCCACTGTATTTATCTTCTTAACTTGTTAATTTTGAGACTATCATACTTTTTGTGATTCTCATTAGGAGACTATCGTATTTTTTTGTTATTCTCATTAGGATCACACTTCCTTTTTTTTTTTTGTTCTTTTTGCATATGTGGATGATGGAATTTATTACCATATTTGCTGCATTGAGCTCTGAACTTATCCCTGGGGAAAAGGACTACTTTGTAAAGTCAGGAAAAAATACTTTTAATTGCTTTTGGACTTTTCAAAGTAATGAAATATTATTATCTATCATGTTCTTGTCTGTCTTCGTGTTCTTGCAAGGCAATACACTGAACTGAAAGTGTGAACTATACCATATTTGATATGGATTGTCACACTTTTGATAAAAAAACAATATAGTTTTTGATCCATTTATTCGGGCTGACCCAAAGGTGCACAGTGCAAATGTGGCATTTTTCTTTTTGAACTTACTGTATTGCTAAATGTAAATTTTGAATTCTAATTGTGTGTGAACCTTATTTTGTCCACTTTCCCTTGTGTTCTCATTTTTGTGCTATACAATACTTCATAGTGTGTCATGACTTGTCATACTTCCACTGTAGTTTGTGGCCTACTTTGTTGACAATGTTCCATATGTTACTGGAATAATTCTCACACATTCTGAAATTCTTTTTAGGTACTTCATATGTGGAGGGATGGAGAGACTTGTGCGTATTCTTATTTTACAAAAGCGTAACTATGTAAGACAGATTTGGCTTTGCTTGGAGCGTTATTTTATAATTCACAAGGCCACTATTTTGAACTATATATATCATCATTCTGATGATGAGTTTTTTTTCCAGCCTATGGGATTGGTACGCAGTTCTTTTGTGAAACGTGGTTCTGGATACACTGACAAAGCAGTGGTCATAAGGTAGCACAATAACAGATGAGGCATATTATTTGAATATCATATATAGTTTAATCTTGGGCGTATCTTATTTTGTCATTCAAGCAATATTCAGTTGCAGTGAAGCAATCCCTATTTTGACTCCAACTCCAAGTTCACTTCATGTTTTCACATAGTTCCTACTTATATTTGCTGTCCAATTTGATTGTGTCTTCAAATCCTTTTAAGTTTTGTGAATGCTGAATGTGTACCTAACAAAAGATAATTAGCCAGAATAACTTTTTTTTTGCTAATTTGAAATATATTTTAGTTAATACAGGCAAAATAAAGAAACTATTTGTATTTCTAAAAGACAAGTTGTGCAATATTACAAGATAATGCATACGAAACTAGGTAAAATTAAAGAAACATTTTCACAGTGACCAGATTTGAATAGTTGTGAAACCAGATCCTTCCCTTGTCTAGTATTTTTTGAGTTACTCACATACACAAGTGCTGCACAGGAGACACCATTGGGCAATATCTTGTTATTAGTGGCTGAGGCATTTCCCTTTTCCTCTATATTTTCTGATTGTCAAAGAATCTTGTTTGACTGAGCTTTCCTGTTCTTTTTAAATGTACCTGTAGTTGGAAACTAAACTGTTTGTCAATCTTGTGAAAGTTACAAGTATTGCATACCCAGCCTTGTTGTTAAGAACCTCTGTAAAACATCAAATATTTCTATTTTCAACATCGACTACTAATTATGACTTTAACATCAAAGCTAATGTTGTGTGTTTTGTTAACTCTTTTTTTTTTTATCATTTGACAGATGTGTCCAACGTGACCAGTCCAGTGTGACAATAAAGTTGTATTACCTCCAAAATGGAAGTGCAAGGCTTGGGTTTTGGTAAGTTCTGTGTTGGTAAACAGTGAGTGAACAATGAGTAACTCTTTTGGATCAAATTGACCTTTTGAATGTGTGTTGAATAGGTTGGGTGGCAGAGAGTTTTTGCTTCCTGTTGGGATTGTTCTCAAGGTACAATCAATTGCCATTTCCTTAAGAATGCTTATCATTTCATAGCAGCAATTCCATAAACATTTATTGAGCATTGTGTGTGCAATGACATATTGACATGTGCTGCATGGATGAACTCAAAAGCTATGTAGCATACTAGCTTATCACTAGTTATACCGGTTAGAGCAGTGTGCTTGGGGTCTCCCCTTGCTGGTCCATGTTTGAATCCTGGTACAGTTTTTTGCAATGTCCAGGGGGCGGCCTGTGGTCGAAGTTCTTTTTTATAAAAGCCTTGTAGCATTGACTACCTTTTCATCAGATGCACCCTGCTAATGTTGTATCCTCGGTGTGCATTGTATAATCAACAAATATACATTGGGTTCTCTGTTGATGCATTCCATTGCTGTTGACCTTTGTTTAACCAAATATACAATCCACAAACTTGTTTTGTCCTGTGTTCAAAGGTTATCAATCTGCTTGATTAATAGAAATTATTTATGTAATTTAGTGTGTTTCTATCTCTATCCTCATCTTCTGTTAGACTCATTTTCTTTCCATCGGTAGGTATCATGCACTTTGTGGAGTTGTGTGTGACATGTCTCATATTATGCAAATCATTATGCTTCTATCTTTGCAATATTTTAGTTTGGATTTAAAGTATTGAAGTATTGTTAATGTAGCTTCAGCATTGCATTTACTTGATGATGAATTACCAATGACAGGCCCTTATTGATGCAAGTGACCGGGAAATCTTTACAAGCTTGACTTGCTGCTACAGTGATAAATATGGAAGAGGAAAGGGAGTTGTCAGTACTGAACTAATTGGTGAAAGGGCACAAATAGTTCTTGATGAAGTCAGAAATCTGTCCCTTTTCACTCGCACTCAGTGTTTGGTGCATATTGGTATGTTGTAGCTTATTTTTTCTTTCTGTGTTTGAAGATGCCTTGAAGACCTGTTATGCCCTGACATTGATTTTGAACTTCCAAATGCAGGGCAGTACTTCCGATCTGTGATGGAAGGATTTGAAAAAGATGACTCTGAAACTGTACTGTTTAATGTTTCCTCTGTGTTTACATTGACGTACTATTGAAATTTGGACCATTCTTCACTTTGGCTGTTCTACATTGTTTAGGTTGCTGAAGCAGTTCTAAAGGACTTTATTTTTTGTGCATTTGGAAAACAACCATGATAAATTTAATCTATTGATGTGAGTTTCCATTTTATGACATTATCTTTTGTGCACATTTTTCCCTCTTAACTTCTCATCATGCGATTCTTATTTCATTTTCTGGTTTAGATTTATGTTGCAGAAACTTTATGCTCTGGTAGATCAAACTGCGTCACCTGACAATGCTGATGCACTACAATACCAGGAGGCTCTATTGCCTGGGCACTTAATCACAGTTTTTCTGAAGGTTGCTCATCCCTTTGGTGCCTTCCATGTTTTTTTTTTCTAAAAACGCCAGCGACACTGCAAAAATCCCCCCCTCCCCCCCCAAAAAAAAAAATAAATAAATCCTTGCATTGTAAAGTAATGCAGCTTTTAAATGACCATTTCACCTTTTTTTTTTTGGTCCCCACCTTTTCTACATCTCCTAAGTTCCAGTGAATAGTTGGTAGTTGTAAACTCTTGTTACACTACCTTTGTTATAAAACTGCCTAGAGCGATTGCCCCGCGTTAGTTTAGGCACCAAGGATAACCAAACATTTAGCATTTTGTGCTCACCTTTACCACATACCTTGCCATCTTGAGCCAGCTGCCTCTCAGTGAAGGTGTAGAACCTTCACCAACTGAAGTGATCTCTTTCATGTTTCTGGCCTCGTACACCTTGTCTCCTTTATATTTTTATCCTCTTATTACATTAACTAAGATTTGTAATAAGACAACTTGGTAAAAAATGGGTTAAGGTGATTGAAAATGAAGATTGGAGAAGGGAGACATGAAGCTGAATGATGTATAATTATGTGGCACTTTTGCCTCACTATCAGACTTGCCCCCTGTTGATTTGATGCTTGCCATTTTTTCATTGTTTTATACTTGAGCTGTGATTCTTTAAGTGCAAAACTTGATTCTTAACCTGTAATGTTGCTTTTTTAATCATATATTTTTGTTGGTGTTATCTGCAGGATAGGCTTCAGGATTGGCTAAGAAAGTCTAAGCGTTTAATCATTGAAGAGGCTGCAAAGAACAAAGGTTTTGACCTCGGTAATGGTGAGTTATTATTATTGTTTTTATGCCAAAATTTTAGCTTTTGTACACTGGTGCTGTGTTATTAAGCCAAAACAGTTGAATTCAGGAGTGGTTTCTCCCATTTCTTTTATAAGGCACACATACTTTGCAATTTGATTTTCAAAATCTTTGATCATCATTTAACCTAAGAATTTGCACATATGACATAATTTTAATATAACTGGATTCAGCACTTTCATATCGTTATCGATCTTATGATTGTGATTTCTGTAATACAAGGGATATTAATTCTAAAAGTTCAGTGTTGGAGACTACCCAGTCAAGCCACACCTTATATTTTGTGAAGACGCGTGGGGTGGGGTCAGGAGTGACTACTGATAGTAGTGTTTGTAGCAATATCTCCATTAGTTTTGTGGTTCTAGATTCAGCTGCATAATATTTGTTGTAAGGACTGCTGTGGATGTGGTGATGTGAAGATGAATACTATAAATAAATAGTAAGCCCTACATTTGGCTTTGGGTTCTCGGAAAAGGAGAGTTCAATGCATTATTGTGTGAAGATGCAAAAATGACCCTTGTTTACAACTTTACATGACCACTTGGTAATACGAGATCCTTTCTGTGGAAAACATGAAATATTACCATGAGATTTTCACATATAAGAGAATTTGTTCTTTAGTCTAGCCTGTTTTGTTCAATGGAAGGGATAAGAAGAATCCACTGGGAATGAATGCAGATATTGGGGTATTAGCTGAAAGCAACTAAACAGCAGCTTCCTTAAATTTAAAGTTATGAGCGGTGTTGAAAATATTACTTTATGTAGGTTGGTGATTTGAGAAATGGATAAGGAGCATGTTGGTATAACTTTTTATTTCGAAGGTCTCAACTCAACTACTTTCCTCATGAGCCTTGAACTGTAGTTTAAATCCCAGCTAGATGACTCAAGAATCCAGAGATGTTTTTCTTACAAAATTAGGACTGAATTGGATAATTGTATTGAGGCCCAACAGGGACTATTTTATTTAGTATATGAGAACACGAGAGGGAAACCCTAGACTAGAGATTACACTAATACCCTTGATTACCTTAGAGACCTTAACACCATATCTCAAATGCAACGTGAATGCAACGTCATTACATTTGGAGAGCTGACGGTTGATACTATGCACTAGACTTGAAAGAGAAGTAAAACTAGTACATCGAAAACCGAAGATGTCGTTGGAGTGTGCAACTCTTCAACAGTGCCCATGTACAGAATGACCTTATCCATAAGAGGGTATTGCCTACACAACCCGTACTTAAGCAAATACCTCAAATCTTCACAAACAATAGTTCAACTCTTCAAATATGAACCTTTGCTTTGGAGACTTTGAACCTGGCAAGAACAGGAAGATGTGTCAAATCAAGCCAAGATTGCTGCTGCATGACTGCAAAGATTATACAGATTGCTGCTGCATGACTGCAAGCAGTAGGACAATATGGTGATGACAACAAATAAGCTTCCTTTGTCCACGATATGTTGCAAAGCGGCTATGAAAAGAACCAAGAGGGCATCGATGTGACTCAGATAAACCATAAAGCAAAATTAAATTGACTGACAGACAATGAATTTGTGGACACACATGGTTTTGACCAACATTAGATAGATGGACTTGGATTGACACTGATGCAACTGATCGAGTCCATGATGCGGTGATGCCAAAGCAAATAGGAATAGGCCTCAGCATTGCAGCAGCAGAGCAAATTGTTGATACCAGCTGAAAGGAGTTGATGTGGAAGACATATGATGTCTGCAGATCGAGTCCATGATGGCCCATGAGCGTCAGCAACAGAATATTTGGTGGGCAGACGTGGAGAAGAACTTGTGGTCTCGGACGGGTGAATCCACATGAGATTGACGGGTGGAAGACTTGTGCTCTAGTGGCAATTAAGCAGCTACAACAACAACAACAACAACAACATAGCCTTTAGTCCCAAGCTAGTTGGGGTAGGCTAGAGATGAAACCCATATGAAACAGTACAAAAGAACGTAGAAAGGCACAAGACAGAAGGATAAAGATAGGGTAGATAGAAAAGGAAACGCAATTAAGCAGCTGCGATCCTGAATTGTCGTAGGCACACAAACAGGAACATATTGATCTGCGTGAACCTATGAAGCCGCAACACGTGTAATCGATCGTTAACTGACATTCAAAGTGATCATGTGCGGATGGACCCGACCACAACGGGAGAAAGCAAAGGGTGCATCTGTGACGGGTGGCCTGGCCACTTGAAGGTTTGATGTTGGAGCCGAAGATGAAACTGTGACGGCAGATGTGGGCACGCTGTGATTGGTGGCCCCTCGATGGCTGCAGGATTTAGATCTGCATCGGGATGATTTGCTGCTGCTGAACTAGAGGAAGGCTTGATGCTGCTGCATGATGTGCTAAACGAAGAAAGTGGCGAAGGCTAAAAAAATTGTAGATCAGGGTTGGCCCTGTGAGCAGAGGCGATCCTTTTGGGGGGTGCAGCGTGGAGACGAGGGCGGTGGCTAGATCCAAAGCCTAGAGCTGTGTACTATATAATGATGACTGAATTGGATACTTGTATTCTGGCCAATGTGTACTATATAATATATATAGAGTACATGGGAGGCATGGGAGGGAAATCCTAGACTAGAAGATTACACTAATACCCTTGACTATTATACTGTAACAGTTGTCACCTGATGCCTCTTGCTGAAAACTTATTTTATAGCATTTGGGTTGAGTGGCGATACATACTGTATTTGAACCTGAAGGCTGAAAAAGGGTGTGACTTTGAGTTTTCTATATATTTTAGTTATTCTGGCAGTTGAATATTGCCATAAACTGAGCTAATTGAACACTGAATTATGAGGTAACATGACTGGTTTTGAGCTGGTCACGGTATTATTATGGACCAATTGAATTTGGTATACTGTGGATTCAATTGGTATCCTGATTGTGAATTCACTTTTCCAATTTATTTTCAAGCATAATCAGTTTATCTGTTCACGTAATTATTTACTCTTTATCTGTTCATGTAGTTATTTACTCTTTATCTGTTTGTAGTCTTTTTGCAATGTTTTTCTGAATGAGATGTGCATGTTGCACTCCATTATTGTTAACTTTTTTTGAATAGTATCACATGTTTTACATTTGATAATTAATAATATATTGTTATTTGTGTAGCACTGGAGATAAGGAAATTTCTAACTAAATATACAACATCCGTCGGTAGAGCTATTGAGAGTATGATAAAGGTTGGGAAAGTGAATTCACAATCAGGATTGGATCTTCCACAGGTGCATCTCTTACAATGCCTGCTTTATTATTCATAGAAGTATTGCTTAGTTTTAATGCATCATTTCCCTATTCCCTTGAACATGATGAATTTGCTTTTTTTCCACGGATTACAAGCAATGCTACCTGTTTCTGTAAGGCTGAATGTTTACAATAATGGTTGCCAATATGCATCTGATCTTGCTGCTGGTTACATTGTTTCTGCAGAATTTTGGAACTTATAATGGCTTTGCTGTTAAATTTGCAGAGAGATGGGATGACCATTCATGCTGAACGGCTCAACTTTCATCGTTATATCTCACACTTCCGTTCTGTTCATAGGGGCTCTGCTTTTGCTAAAATGCGTACAACATCTGTTAGAAAGTTACTCCCAGAGTATGTTTATCATTCTGTGTCACTCTGCTGTTGTTTGCTGGCATCCATCGTACCAGTGCTGAAAATGTCCTTGTAGATCATGGGGTTTCCTGTGTCCAGTTCATACACCTGATGGAGAGCCTTGTGGTTTACTGAATCATATGACTTCTACATGCTGTAAGATATTCTCATCTTGTCATTTCTCTTGAATTTAAATCTGCACAGCACCCCCTGAACACACAACACAGCCTCCTTTCATAAGCTTGATTTCTTGCTTCTCATCATCTTTGGCAGCGTATTGCATGTGCATTCTTCTGTCGAAATGTTTTTGTATTTGTGTGCTTGTCTTTTTTTTTTTTTGGGACAGTACAGCTAAAGTTTATAGTGAGCTATCATTTCCTTAGCTCCATTTATATTCTGTGTGTCAGGTATTTCATCATTCTACAACTCAGAAGGGGTGATTAAAAATTTTGGGGAAATGAAGAAGTTGCTTTCTGCTGAGTTGGTTCGTGTTGGAATGAACCCGGTGTTACCAAAGATTGAGCGAACTGGTCCCCCAGAAGTACTCCATGTCCATTTGGATGGGTGCATTCTTGGTACTATTGCTTCTGCTAATATTGAGAAAGCAGTTAATTATCTTCGTACATTGAAACTTCTGCCACACTCTGGGGTCTGTTCTCTTATGTTATCATGTTTTTGTTTATGTTTACTCTTTTATTTTTTGAAAATTTGTGCTATGAGTTCTAACTCAGGAACCTGCTTAATTTTTTATTAGATTCCTGAAGATCTTGAAGTTGGTTATGTCCCACTTAGTTTTAGTGGAGCTTTTCCTGGCCTGTACCTTTTTACAAATCCAGCTAGATTTGTTCGACCTGTCAGAAATCTTTCAGTTCTATCTGATGGAAAGGAAAGTATTGAGCTCATTGGACCATTTGAACAGGTTGCTTTTGATCAACTCCTTATTCCTTATAACTTCTTACCAATAGCACAGTAATTTATTTGAACTCTAAATTAGGCATTTATGGAGATACGGTGTCCTGATGGTGGGGATGGTGGGAGACAACCAGATTTCCCTGCAACTCATGAAGAGATCCACCCTACAGCTATTCTCAGTGTAGTTGCCAATTTGACACCTTGGTCTGATCACAACCAAAGTCCTAGGAACATGTACCAATGCCAGGTTGGTACTCAGATCTTGTCCTTATAGTGATTGGTTGATCATGCTTTCCTTTTTGGATTAACTAGTCATCCTCCTTGTCTGCAGATGGCAAAGCAAACCATGGGTTTTTTGGACAAGCTCTAAAATTCCGTACTGATGTAAAAGCATTCCATCTGCAGGTTTGTTTTTTCTGTAAAACAGAAGAGCTATGCTGTTTGATTGTTTAAAACTGTTGATATATATATGTAGATTGTTTTCCTGATAGCATACAGACCTGCATGTTTCTCGAGGAAGTAATAATTTGAAACACTTGAACACACGCTTTATATTTTTGGTAGTGGTATTGTAGCCAGGGTTACCAGATAGTTCTAAGGTATAACTAGTTGTTGGTAATCTCTGCATGATTAGAATTCGAGTGTAGCGAGAATACTTTGCAATGTGTTGAGGCCAGCTATATCTAATTAATCTGCCAGAATTGATAAATCTGTGTGTGTGTTTTTTGCATAATCTACAGTTATTCATGATATGCAAATGCAATAGTTTTAAGGAAATGTGACATCAAACCATGTCCAAGTTGGTAGGATTTATTTTTTTACTAGCACTTCAGGTTAAACCATAACATGAGTGTACCACATCAAACTCGTTGTCTGAATTCGAAAAAAGATCTGACCTGTTTCTTTTTGGGAATAAGCCTATTTTTTTACCATGAAACTATTGCTGGAGTCTGATTTTGGCAATCCAACTTGAAAACTTGATGTCATTGACCATTGTACTATGTAAACAGGACAAATTTGGTCATCTAGCTAGTTTGAAAGGTGGTTTTGCATTTTATGAAAATAGGAAAATATAGTTTAATCTCCAAAAAAGTCATAACACAGATTGCTGGAAAGTACTGCTAACATTTTCTACTGTCTTTGATGCTCTCTGTAGACCCCTCAGACACCAATTGTTCGACAGGTACATATAACAAGTATTGTATGGATGAATTTCCATCTGGAACGAATGCTATTGTTGCAGTGCTATCATACACAGGGTAAGTCTTTCAACATCATATGAACCTTTTTTTTTTTAAAAAATGCTTGATATGATGAAAATCACACCTGTGACATAGTTATGACATGGAGGATGCCATGATTTTGAATAAATCGGCTGTTGATCGTGGAATGTTCCGTGGACATATTTACCAGGCAAGTTATGTTTCTTTAATTACATATTATAACTATTTGTGATCTGATATGTAATCTACATGCACATGGGTTAGTACTATCTCATTCAAATTCAATGGTGTCATGGGTGCAATCCAAGGCATGCCTTAGCACCTTACTGCCTTAGAATTTGCACGCAGCTACTTTTTTTTTTTTCAAAATTTTCTTTCATGGTATCAGTGATGTTGTCTGAATCGTCACTTGGTGTAGCTAAAAATTTACTTAGTCCTGAGTATTATTGCTCTTCGTCATGATTTGTGTAAATGAGTTCAAAATCGTAAAATGTAAATCTCAATACTCCTTCGGTTTCACAGTATGTCCATGCTCACCATTGTGCACAGACCAAGGAAACCAAACTCGATGAATAAAAGCATTAAATCAACATACAATTAGTGTCCACCCCCTGAAACATGCAAACCTACCTTAATTGCTCTATGTGCATTGTTTTTTGCCCATCAAAAGCTACTCTTTAACTTAACATTCTCTTCAAGAAGAAACAATCCTCACTGTGGAATGGAATAGATTGATACTCAGTGCTCATGCATACATTGCTTGTGGTAGGAGGGAGTATTTTCTATGAGCATAAAATGGTACTCCCTCCATCCCAATTTATAAGTCGTTTGACTTTTTGTCCCTAAGTTTGACCATTCGTCTTATTCTAAAATTTTGTGCAAATTTTTTATTTCTTTTCGTGGGTTGTTTTGTTAATATAAAATCTTCAA
This sequence comes from Hyparrhenia diplandra, assembly GCA_015847255.1. NCBI lineage: Eukaryota > Viridiplantae > Streptophyta > Magnoliopsida > Poales > Poaceae > Hyparrhenia > Hyparrhenia diplandra. The sequence continues at coordinate 82,155 of JADLZK010011892.1, read as the reverse complement.
AAATAGCTTAAATTTGATGATATGTTAAATTTTTTGAATAAGACAAGTGGTCAAACTTAAAGTTTAAAAAGTCAAACGACTTATAATTTGGAATGGAGTATATAACTGTACAATACCTGTGATTTTTGATTTTTTGGGCATCGGGTTTGTTGTATTATATTGTAATTTGAAAATCAAAAGGTGTTCACATCAAAATGAGATCATGTGGCACTCTATTTTTATTCTTTTTCTTTAAAAATGTTTGCATGAAAATGTCAGTGTACTCTATTTAAGTAATCTATATACAGAATTGGAATTGATTATTTGGTATAGAATTCCTTCAAGATGCGCATTAGGAAGATGCTCTAGTAGGAAGCTTGGATAAATGTGTAATTTGGAACAATATTTCTGAGCCCTTCAGTTTTCAAAGCATTTACAATAATCCTTTTCTTGTGAACACTTTCTGCAGACTGAATGCATTGACTTATCAACAAAAAGCAGAGATAATGTTCCAGAAACCTTTGCAAAGAGTGCATTATCCAGGGATACAAGGTCTGCAATTGATTCAGATGGCCTTCCTCGACTTGGACAGGTAGCTATGTATTCGTTTTATATTAAAAGTTATTTTCTCGTGCAAGAACAGCTATCAAATTCCTATAACATGTATTTCATGGACAGAATGTACATCCAGATGAGCAGTATTATAGTGTCTATAATAGCCTCACAGGTGCGATAAGGCCTGTCAAACTAAAAGGCACAGAGCCAGCATTTATTGACTATGTTGCTGTCAATGGGGCAGGTTCAAAACGTGGCCTGCAGAAGGTATGTCAACATTCAAAGTAACCTTCAGTAGAATTTCAATTGGCTGAAAATTATCAGAGCAATCACACAGGTGTTGTGGATCCTCTATATTTCTTATAAAATCACATAACATCCTTGCATTTTTATGTCTTGAACTCAAATGGCATTTTGTGCAGTGAGTTTTAGAAATGCAATGCAAGTATTTCTGATTCCAAAAGTTACGAATTTGTTTTTGTGTTGTTGTCATGTGTTTCACTACTTGATCTTTTTGCAGGCGAACATTCGCTTTTGCGCCGTGTGAGAAACCCTATAATCGGTGACAAGTTCAGCAGCCGACATGGGCAGAAGGGTGTTTGCTCTCAGTTGTGGCCTGACATTGACATGCCATTCTCTGCTAATACTGGCATGAGACCAGATCTGATCATTAATCCTCATGCATTTCCTTCAAGAATGACTATAGCAATGCTTTTAGAGTCTATGGCAGCGAAGGTACAAATATTTACTTTTCTCACGGGTTCTGATAAGCCATAATCATTCTTTAACACCATAATTTGTTTCGAGAACAGCTGAATTGAAGTTAATTGATACTACTGAAATTTAACTCTAATAATTATTTTTCCCTTTTCATTAATGCAAATTTGTTGGCATGTTGACATTTCTGGAGCTGATGGCATTCTCAAGACTGGCTGATTTGAACATTATTCTATTCTAGCTGGAATGTACCTTTTTCTTCGATTTTAGTTTCTTGGGGGGAAAAAATCTTTCAGGCTTATCACTTATGTTCTCCTGAAAATCTAAATAGCACAAATTTAGGATGGTATTATTTATTTTGTAGTGGTCAATGGTTGCACTTTATTCACTTTGAAAAACTGCCCCTTTTCACCTTTGGAGGACATTGGCATGCTTTCTAGACAAGTTGTCCTCCTAAAAGTTCTATGCTTATGAATAAATTGTTTTATGTCTACTAAAGCACTGTCGTTCTGTCTAAAGATATCTTGGTACTTGTCTTTACAGGCTGGAAGTTTACATGGAAAGTTCATTGACGCAACACCTTTTGCAAACTCACTAAAGGACAAGGATCCCCGCAATCCTGATTCGATTGTGGAGGAATTTGGTCCCATGCTTGCATCTTATGGGTTTAATTATCATGGAAAGGAGGTCCTTTATAGTGGAGTTTTTGGCACTGAGATGAACTGTGAGATTTTCATTGGACCTGTTTATTACCAGCGTCTTCGTCATATGGTCTCAGACAAATTCCAGGTGATTTTTATTTGTTCTATATAAACAGGTCCTACTCAATATTTTCATGCATCCTATATCTATCCAGTTGGCCCCCTTTTCTAAAAAGGAATGAGGCTATGAGTTTTCTGCAAAGTACTTAAACCATCCACAGTTGTAATAAATAGATGTACTGTTGATGGTTAATAGACTGACCATGGAAAAATAATAAGCCCAATAACTGTACCTGACAAGTACGTAGGTGGTGTTTGGATTCTTGGGACTAGGGACTAGACATGACCATTAGTCCCAGTTAGCCCCTCTTCAGAGACTAGTGGATTAGGGACTATATTAGTCCCTCTTTTAGTCCCCCCCATGTTTGGTAAGTTAGGGACTAAATGAGACTAAAATTTAGTCTCTAGTTTCTAGTCTTCAGGGGACCAAACAGGGCCTTAATAGTTTGCCCCCATCTATTTATTAGACTAACCATGGAAAAAAGAAGCCCAATAATTGTACCTGACATGAGAAATGGAGAGTTTAATTTCACTCTCCTTGTACCAAGCATTACTCTTTAGAATTTGGGATTATCACTGAATATTGACGCTACCTATGTATTCAGGTCCGCACTACTGGTCGTATAGACCAGATAACAAAACAACCCATAGGAGGAAGGAAACATGGTGGAGGGATCCGATTTGGCGAGATGGAGCGTGATGCCCTCCTCGCCCATGGGTCTTCTTACCTCTTGCATGATAGGCTCCACTCCTGCTCGGACTATCACATTGCGGATGTGTGCTCCTTGTGTGGGAGCCTGCTGACTGCAACAATGATGAAATCCGATGCCCAGAAGAAAGCTAAGCACGAGATGCTTGGGCTCCCCACTGTGAGACCGCCAAAGAACTTTGCATGCCAGGCCTGCAAAACAAGCAAGGGGATGGAGACCGTGGCGATGCCATATGTGTTCAGGTACTTGGCTGCTGAATTGGCTGCCATGAACATAAAGCTAGAGCTCCGGTTGAGCAACAATTCAAGATTGCCTCCCAGCCAAGAATCATGAGGTTTCCTCGTTCACCAGAATGACCACCAGTTCATCTCTTGAGGTCTTGGCAGGAAAAAAGCTTAAATGTAGCCATTGATCAGGTGTGTTGTTTCATATGTGGGCATGATGTACTTATGTAAGAAAAACATCAATGCAAATACGAGTTTTGAATGGTTTCATCATCATGTCATTATATACAATTGGATAGTGCTAGAATTCCTCCTATATAGGCCACGTTCTGGTCAGCGGCTGTAGCTGCAGCAGCCACACGAGTAGTCGGCAGCGGATGCAAACAGCTATTCCAGACAAACAAACGGCTTTTGCATAATCATTTTCAAAGTTGGCGGGAACATATTGGACAAATGGAGTTTCATACTAGTACCAATGCAATGCAGAAGCATCTCCAACGGTTTGTCAAATTGCACTTGGCAAAATTTGCAATATGCAAGTGTCAAAGATGTTTGGCAAGTTTAATCAAATCTCATCTCCAATGGTTTGGCAAAATTAGTTTGGCAGAACCTAAATTGTGGGCCCATCTCCAACTACCACGGTTTTCTTTTTTCAATGAGCTGGGCGTCGCGATCTATCTCTGTGCATGGCCGGGCCGGGGGTGGGTGTTCACACGCGCCGCCGTTAAGCCTGGAGTCTTGCCGCCATTCATGAGAATGGTCTCTTGAGCCCCTTGAAATCCACCGTCTCTGATTTGGCTAGTTGGCACCATCGCTAGCCCTCTCCTTGGTCACGCCCATGGAGCCGACCTGGAGCAGGAGGAGCTTTTGGAACGCGCCGAGCTGCAGCGCCTCGGCCTTGCAAGGACCCTCGTCGGAGAAGCTCTTGCACAGCCGCCACAACACTGACGACACAGCAAACTCGGTTGCCATGACACGTGCTGCATCTTCTTGACCAGCACCGGGACAGCCAATGCGTGCGATCAGCTTTGATGAGCATGTCGTGTATTTCGTCTCGCCGTGGTCGGAGGACGACGCGAACTCGCGGAGCACGACGGCGGCGCTGCCCTTCGCGGTCGTCTCGCACAGGATTAAGACGACGGTGTTCAGCGATCGAGCAGGAAGAACACAACCAGTGCGGCTAATATCTCGTCCAGCGCGCCTCCTGACGTGGTCAACGACGCCAGGGCTGGATGGTTGACGAGCTGTGAGAAAATAGATCGCCCGGGAGGCAGCCTTCTCGCGTGGAAAGTTCCTACGCGCGGCGCGAGGAAAACAGAACGCCGCGGGAGGACAAATGCGCGGAGAAGGGAAGCGCGCAAATATGCGCGTGGAGACCCTCCAAATGCCAAGTTAGGAAAATTTGCCAAACCATATACCAAACCATTGAAGAGCAGATTTTAGAGATTTTGGCAAAATTTAAGAATCTTCCCAAAGTCTTATCTTAAACCGTTGGAGATGCTTTACATACATACAATATTACTCTAAAATTAGCCATTATGCATCATATGAACTAGCCATTCATGTTTCAACTATATATCACATAAATTTGCGAACTACTCTTTGGTCAAGAAAAAAAAAAATTCATGCCAAACTGAGTGCGGTCGCTATCCAATCTTGGGGATAATGGTGCTAGCTGGCTAGCTGCTACCCAGTTTGTTACGGAGTGATTTTGACGAAGGTAGGCCCCACGGTCCCACATGTCATCCCTGTGCATGCCATATTTATTATTGTCTATTGCAAAATTGTGTAGGGCAAAGCTTGCAACAATAGTCTGTGTTGCTTCTCTTCAGAATGCTGCGGCCCCCCGTAATATGTCACCTACTTTGTAGCACCCCAAATGATAGAAGGAAACAGCTCAAGGACCCCAAGCCCAAAGGACGAGAACAGAGGGAAAAAAAAAGGGAAAAGGTTGTTCGACTGAAGCTAGACAAAGGAGTTGAACTGCACAGGTTTTTTGCAGGGATTTGGTTATACAAGGTTTGTTGGGGTTTTAGAGCAGCAAACAAGGATTAAAATAGGAAGGTAGCACTAAGTTTTTGTTGGGCCGGACAATGATTGGTTATTGGGTTTACATGTACGGCTGTTAGGCCCCTAGCCCGGTCATTCCCGGCCCAAACGAACAAGGCCTTAAGGGGCACTTGAGGGCGTCGGGGAGTTGGCAACACCTTGCAGTCGTGCCACAACCCTTAGGACGCCGCCGCCGCCTGCTCCTGCGCTTGAACTACGAAGTCGCCGGCATGTCTGACGAATACGGTGGGCTCCTATCACCCAGCTGCATTTCTATGCTCTACTCTGTGCTCTTGCGCTTGTTGTACTCGGGATTTTGATTGGTTTTCTTCTCCTTTCGCTGTGGTTTTGGCGGGGGTTTAGTGGACTTTCCCGTCTCGGACGACGATGAAGAGGAGTTCGAAGATGAGATGGATGATGGTGAGGAGGAGGACAGTGGTGGTGGAAACTCGAAGAAAAAGGCCAAGCAGCACGTGGAGCAGCTCAACCGGCTGAAGGAGAAGGTTCGTCCCTGTCGCCTTCGGTTTCTTCGCTGTCAATTGAGTGGAATCTAAGTTCTGCAATCCATGTTTTTACTACTACTTATAAATGATGCTTAGCAGTCTTAGTGATCCTCACTGTGCCTATTCTTTCCTTCTGCTTTATTACTGGTTGCCCCGCCTGGACATATGACTTATAGGTTCGAGATGGCGCCCTTGTGCTGTTTGTCCTGGCGATGCTAAATTGACTCTGCAAGCTTTAATGGTTTTTTACCTAATATAGATTGTTGTTATTTCTCAGTTGTGTGCATCGATAAAAAATTGTGCGGTTGCCCTTGTGGGCACTGGGCAGTAACTAGTTTAATTTGTTCCGATTCAGAAATTGACTGTAATCTGGCAATCTGCTGGGTAATGTAGTATTTTAAATTGCTGCTAGTAGGTATTGCAGAGTATAGGTTATAAGGTGACTGGTTGCAAAGTAGTGTTAGTAGGACAACTTCCTCCAGAGGTGGACATATAGTTTCGAGACTTCACCCTTGTGCTGTCTGTCTTGTCGATGCTAAATTGACTTTGCAAGCTTTTATGTTTTTTTTTTTTTTTTTAAATAGCTTGTTGCTATTTCTCAGTTGTGTGCATTGACCGAGAATTTTGTGGTTGCCCTTGTGGGCAGTAACTAGTTTAGTTTGTTCAGATTCAGAAATTGACTGTAATCTGGCAATCTGCTGGGTTAATGTAGTATTTTAATTTGCTGCTACTAGGTATTGCATAGCAGGCTATAAAGTGACTGGTTGCAAAATAGTATTAGTAGGACCAACTTCCTCCAGAGGCGGATAACAAACTAACAGCTGTTGATGCTTAACTGTATTATATTGGTGTTCGCAAGTGATGAAAGAAAGTTTTCATCTCTGCTCAGCATGTTAAGCATAAATAATTATTTGAAAGCAAGCTCACCAGGTCATGGGTTCTGTGTTATAGAGATAAGTTAATGATGTTTTTCTATGTTGTTTCCTTCCAATTTAACCATATTGTAACTGTAACAGTAGTTTTGCTGCAAATTTGAGTAAGGAATGGCACATAATTACTGTTTTGACATATACTGTTGTTGCATTAGATTTAACCTCATGCATCCTCCAATAATTGATCCCTTGAACTTATGCTAACTTCATGGCTTGAATTGTTTGCCTGCCCCATTCATTGATTGGGAAACGGCATTGTCATAGCCTCATAACATTTGGTTACTCTTATTCTCTGGTATATCTTTCCTGGTTCTTGCTTGCTGAATTTACATTCATGTTTATGGTAGTTTTTTTTTTTTTTTTTTTTTTTTTTTTGGCTAGTATTGGTGTTCTGCTTATGATATTTGTTGCTTAAATCCTGAACGTGGTTGCACAGTGCCTCAGGCCCACAACTAGGTGCTAACTTTTGTTCTTAGAGATAAGCATTCCTCCCCTTCCTAGCTCTGTATGTCTGCTGCTGTGCAGCATGCCACCATATCAATGTTGGTTGTTACTGAGGCTTATTTGCTTCTTTGATGTAGGATCCAGAGTTCTATAAATATTTAGAAGAGTTTGATAAAGATTTGTTGGGATTTGATGATGATGAAATCGAGGTAAGGTGGTCCCTTTTTGGTGAGTTTTCTATAATAGAGTCATAAGAGAGGAGTCATTGTTTTGTTGAATATTACATTTAGGATGACCAGGAAACTGGGGTTGATGATGATGAGGAATTTCTATCTAAAGAGGAACTGAAGCAAACTGTGAAACCTATTACAATGGAAATGGTTGATTCCTGGTGTGATGGAGTAGAGAATGAGAAGATAGGCTCTATCCGTTCTATTCTTCATGCTTTTCGCAGAGCCTGTCATTATGGTGAAGATCAAGGGGACAATTCAACTCCAAAGCTCAGTGTCATGTCTGGTAGTGTACTTGATAAAGTTATGCACTTTGTTTTGAAACACATGGATAGAGTCCTCCGTCAATTACTTGGTGCCCCAAGCTTTGGAGGGAAGAAAGAGGCAATCTGTGAGCTGATGCTGAGTAAGCCATGGAAGAGGCATGGTAATCTTATGAGAATATTTCTTTCCAATGCACTTCATATGATAACAGAGATGACCGATGAGCAAATGATTGCATTTACTATACACCGTGTCAGAGCATCAGCTGTTTTTCTGGCAGCTTTCCCATCACTCCTGAGGAAGTATGTTAAGGTGCGTAGGTTACAATTTCCGCTCTATCTTTAAGTTTCTTTCGGCATTGCTTTGTGTCCATCTCCCAAGTTTACAACATTTACTTCTGTTCACATGCTTCAATTGTAGGCTCTGCTTCATACATGGGCTAGAGGAAGAGGTGCAATGCCTCTTGTTTCTTTTATGTTCCTTCGAGATTTGTGCATTCAAGTAGGTTCAGATTGCCTTGATACGTGCCTCAAGGGTATCTACAAGGCTTATTTGGTGAACTGCAAATTGTCCAAATCTATCAGTGGATCAAAACTGCAACACATTCAATTCCTTGGAAATTGTGTCAGAGAATTGTATAGTCTGGATCCGCAAAGTGCGTATCAGCATGCTTTTGTTTTCATCCGTCAACTGGGGGTTATCCTAAGAGGAACTCTTACTGAAAGGGGCCAAAGGTATATGTCACTGAACTAATTGCCATGCACTGAAACTTCATTGTCTACCTGTGACCTGACAGAGATATTTGCTTCTTGTTTTATTTTGAAAGTCAGCAAAGGACAAAAGGCAGAACGAAAGTAGTAAATCATCAAAAAAACAAGCGGAGGTACTATTCATACTGCCACTCAAATACCTACACTTGTACTGTATAAGCTTTGAAATACATTCAGACCTTATTATTCTCCAATACAGTAAATCCCCTTTTTCTTGCACCTCTTTTATTGAAAAAATCTCACCTTTACAAAATGTTATTTTTCCTCGGTGTTACTAGTATATGTTTTGTTGTCCAGACACTTTATCAGTTTTCTGTTGCTGGCTGTTAAAGAGTTGACATTTTTCTTTTGCAGAAATCTTACCAAAAAATTTATGATTGGCAATACATATTCTGCCTTGAGCTTTGGACCAGTGTTGTGTGTGGATGTAGTTCTGAGGAAGAATTCCGACCTCTAGCTTATCCGTTGACCCAAATAATACATGGTGTGGCATGCCTTGTACCTAGCGCACGTTACTTCCCTGTGCGCCTTAGGTGTGTCAGAATGCTTAATCGTATTGCTGAAGCCACTGGTACCTTCATTCCCGTGTCCTCCCTGCTGCTTGATATGCTTGAAATGAAAGAACTTAGAGGACGTCCCAGATGGAGGTGTTGGCAAAGCCGTGAATTTGTTCAGTGTTAAACAGGTTTGTTTTCTTGCAATATAACATATGACTATGGAACACGCCTTTTGAAGAAGCTTGTAACAGTTCTTTTGACAGGTGGACAAGAAAACAGTAAAGACACGTGCCTTTCAGGAAGCTTGCATTTATTCTGTGGTCGATGAGCTGGCTAAACATTTGGCTCAGTGGAGCTACTCCATTGCCTTCTTTGAGATGTCCTTCATTCCACTTGTTCGGCTCCGAAGCTTTTGCAAAACCATTAAAGCTGACAGATTTAGGAAAGAGATCAAGGATCTTATCTATCAGGTTTGCCAAGCATGTATAGGAGTTTGAATTACATTATTTGAACCATTGCACATATGCTAATGTTTATCATCATGTCTGCTTTCAGACAGAGGCCAATGTCGAGTTCATTAAGTCAAAACGCGTGGGCATTGCATTTTCACCCAATGACCCAGCTGTAGAGTCATTTCTGCAGGCATGAGTCCTGACTTTGTGGCTTTGCTTTTTGCACATTATTTATTTCTATAGTATCATTCTTGTGTCATGTTGTGAACTTTAGCAATCTTTTCCCAACAGACCGAAAAGGAAGAACATTGCAGCCCTCTCTCAAAATATGTTGCTACTCTACACCAGAGAGCGCAGGACAGGATGGATGCTCTGGATGAGACCAGGTTAGTTCCATCTATCAGCTAAGTTCGTATCACAAACAAATATCCTCTGCGATTTAGTTAGGTGTGACTTCTGTTATATTTTCTAGCCACACGCTCTACATTTTAGTAGTCTGTACAGACCACAGGAACATATGTATCATGATTATCTTGTAAGTACAGAAGTGCATACTGATTAATGCCATTGGGTTCACTAATTCCTTGTTGTCGTCCAGTGTGATTGTGGGGGCCGAGTCCTCAACCTTCTCACGGAGGTTATCAGAAGCGCAGAAGCAACAGGATGAGCAGGACGATGATGAAGCCACTATCGCTTTCAGTAAGAACTTGTTGGCTGAAAATAAGAAGCCCAAGTATGTTCTGTCTTCCCTCTTTTTTTTTTTCCATTACTTGCAGTGGAAAACACATTATCATACCATTGTTTGGTGTGCAGAACCCCAAAGGAGAATAAAAAGCGACCCCGGGAGGATGATGATGTTGCTACTGAGGAGGATCGGGTTGAGGATTTGGTCTTGAGCTCAGATGAAGAGGATGGCAACAATCAGGAACCAGAGGATGGTTTCGTTCCTGTTGAAGATGATAGTGATGAAGACTTTGTAGACCCTGACAGTGAATATAAGAAACAAAAGAAGGCGAAGCTGAAGAAGAGGAACAAGCGCCCGCCATTGCCGCACAAGGCGCCCTCGAGAACAAAAAGGAATTCACATCCCAAGAAGAAGACCAGGCATTAGTTATGCTCGATAGGACTTGGCAAAGATGCTGCTATTGTGATGCCGATAAAAACATTTTGCCCGAGTGAAAAAATGTTATATTTTCAAGAAAAGTTTCAAATGGCCCCTTTTTTTTGGTGACCGCAACAGGAGGTAAGGATTTCCAATATGAGGATTTCCAACATGATTCAAAAGTCATTATGGGTTACATTGGTAATGAAAAAATTGTACACCAAACATCACAAATGTGGGATTCATCTCTTGTAAGCAGGACAAAGTCACGCAACTGACTTTCGTCACATAAAAGTAGCACTTGGCTTCTGGGGTTCTCAGTTCTTAACCATGAAAACATCGCTATTCTGCCTTTAACACAGCTGCCAGCAACAGAGCATGACTGGTTTTATTTATTTTTTTTATTTTACCAAGACACTGAAATGTTTGGACGGGATATGCCTTGGCGCGTTGGCCCTCAAATCCATCCGGGATGCCAATTCGAAAGCTTTGTTGTACCCTCTCTTGGCTCGTCCCTGCTCTGCTGGGACCTCATGTCATGTACACTTTTGTTGGTCCGATGTTGCCAACGTGTACTTCCATTGCGTTATGCAGATGAAGACTGTTCTGCCAAAATAGAACATGAACTGTTGATGGATAAAAACACAACCCTTGCTCTGTGTTTTTTGCAGCTCCGATATGTCATAATCGCGGTAGTGATCATGCGGAGTCCTCGTTCCGGTTAAGCGACTTGTAGCGCTCCTTCGATTTGACGAGAGGATTTACATGTCCAAATTTTCTTGAGGGTGTGGTTCACCGGAAGGTCAATCAGTGTGATGCAATCGTCGCAACACTGCTGTGGGCATATGGAGAAAGTTAAATTTGCTCTGGGTTTCCTTTGTCCTGGTGAAGATCAGCTTTTACTGCAATGGTTGTGGTTGTGTTTTGCTGCAGCACTTGGTTTAGGATTGAAAACTGCAGTCAGTGTTAAGTTTTGTCTATCCATATTTCTCGAAGATAGTGTTATATGTCATAGCATTGGTACTACAAATGTGTATCCAGGTTTTTTTTCATCTCGAATACGCTAAAGATTTACATATGGTTATAATTAAGGAGAGTTCAACCATATAAACGACGCGCTTCTAACCAGTGCCCTAGTCGTAGGCTGGACTATCCTAGCAAAAGTTTCAAGCTTTGATATTTCCAAGCTAGGAGGGCTTAACAGGGTAGCAAGTGGTTGCTTGACATTTCCTTGAATATAGCTGTTCCTCAGGTTTGGCATGACCGACCATATTATTGTTTGGTTTGATCCATGGATCGATCGTTCTTGCTGTTCTGAATGAACTGCCAAGTGCTTTCCACGCTAATTCACGTTGACTTTTTCTTTCATTGTACTTTTTTTTTTTTTTAGAATTACACGGCGCGCCGCATAACGCAGGGCGGCACAACAAGACTATGGTCGCACGAGAATTAATTCCCAAGAACACACGACATGCAAACCCTACCCCATGAAGGCATTGCAAATAAGGAATTCGGCAGCCCAAAACGCGATGCCTATGAGCACCTCCTTTTGGGTGAGGCATACGCTTATGTGTGGCCTCAGTCCGTGGGGAAGCCCTTACATGTCATAGCATTGGTACTACAAATGTGTATCCGGGTTTTTGTCGGAACGCCGTTACCACTTAATGGGTTATTTTTTCTCTAATAAAAACATCTACACATCGCTATAATTAAGAAGAGTTCAACCATACAAACGACGTGCTTCTAACCAGTGCCCTAAAATGTCTTATAGTTACCATGGACTATCCTAGCAAGTAGCAAAAAGTTTCAAGCGCCGATATTTCTAAGCTAGAGGGCTTAACACGGTAGCAAAATCGTTGTTTGAATCCCTTAAATATAGCTGTTCCTCAGGTTTGGCATGACCGACCATATTATTGTTTGGTTTGATCCATGGATCGTTCTTGCTACCTGAATGAACTGCCAAGTGCTTTCCAAGCCAATTCGTCTTTTTCTTTCATTGTACGAAAACTAGCTATGTGCTGAACAAGAAACCTGTCTATATGTATGATAATTAGAATTTCTTCTTCCTTGTTACCACAAAATTAAACAATCCCATCATAATGTCATTATTATTTATACTTTGTATACCAATATAATAAAAAATTGCCGCAAAACTACGAAGGAACAAACCCCCAGCACCAGGCAGTTGACACTGGACGAAGAGGCCGGCCATACGCGCCAAGCCGGACCGTGTGGGCCCGGGCCCGGGCCCACCCTGCCCCTCTCCTCTCCGTACGGCCTACGGCGTCGCTTGTCCTTGTTAATCCAACTCCATGTCGTGCTTAGCGTATTAATCCGTATCCAAATCACAGCCTTAACCCAACTCCGTTCCTCTATTAATCCTCGCAATCCGCTCGACGAAGAAGCACAGAATTATTGCAAACGCACCCCGGGAAAGTTGTTGTCCACGAGAAGCTGTTTTTTTAGGGGATCACGTCCCTGACGCACGCCAATACGCCATGCACTCGCTTCTTTTCCGACGCGCCAATAAGGCGCCGGCGGTGGCGTCCCCGCCGGTGCCGGTGCCGATGCCGATGCTGTCCTTCCCGGGCAAGAAGGCGCTGTGCTTCGCGGGGACATTTTGGCGGCCGAGAGAGACTCGGAGCTCGCGGTCCTTATGCTCGCCCGAAACCACGTCGTGCTCGCCACGGTGACCGCTGGTGCCGCCACCGCTGCGCAGACCGCCGCCGCGCTCCGCGCGTACCTCCGCATCATCTACGCGTCGGAGCTGATGGCCGGGTCTAACCAGCACAAGCTCCGCTTCGCGTGGCGCGATAGCAGCGACGCCGGGACCGGGACCGGGACCGCGAAGAAGGACAAGCATAAGGACAAGGAGGCGGCGGCGGCGGCGGCGGCGCAGGTCCAGCAGCACACGTCGCTGGAGGCCGAGCGGGCGGTGGCCATGTTCGCGCTGGCCGCGGAGCTGGCGCGCGCCGCGGCGGCGGTGGACCGAAGCGGGCCCGAGGGGACACGCCGCGCGTGCGCCGCGCTCTGTGACGCGGCGGGCGCGCTCAAGGCGGCGGCGCGCGCGCGCGCGCCGTCGCGGACCAGCTGTGCCACATGACGGAGCCGTGCCTCGTGGCGTTCGAGCGCCTCATGCTCGCGCAGGCGCTCGAGTGCTTCTACGAGCGCGCCGTCGCCGGTGGCAAGCAGCCGGCTCTGTGCTCCAAGATCGCTCGACAGGTGCGTTGCCTAGTTTTTTCAATTAAAAAACATGAATTTGCAGGCAATGTGGAATAAGACAAATTGCCAAATGAATTTGCCGATGATATTCATCCGTCCTCCGCGTTTTGCATTGCAGGTGAGCCTCGACTACCAGGAAGTTTCAGTCAAGCTGAGCATCCTCCAGCAGCAGCAGCAGCAGCAGCCGATCGACAAGTCGTGGCTGCCTCAGGTGCAGGCGAAGGCCGCCTACTTCGACGCAACGGCGAGCCTCCACTACGCGAGGTCGCTACGGGAGGAAGGGCCCGGCTGCGTCGGCGAGGCGGTGGCGCGGCTGCGGTTCGCGGTGTCGGTCCTGGACGCCGCCGCCAGCGGCAAGACGGGCCCGCTGGGCAAGAAGTCGCCGTGCGCCGCGGCCGTGCGGGACGCCGCGGCGCGGCTCCGGAAGGAGGTCGAGGCCGAGCTGGCCGACGCGGAGAAAGGACAACTGCCAGGTGTACTACGAGCGCGTGCCGGCCGCCGACGTGCTCACGGCGCTGCCGGCGCTGGCGAACCCACTGGTGCAGCCAACACCGGTGGAGGCGGTCCTGAGGGAAGCCGACGGCGAGTCGGCCCTGGCCAACGGCGGAGCGCCGACGATTCGACATTGACGACGCTAGCCATGATTTGTGATTGGTTTTGTCACTTTTGTGTGTGTTTGTTCGTTGGTTTCTTTGAATCCAATCTTGGCGGGGCGCAGCCATGATTTGTGATTGGTTCCTTCGACTCTGCTTCTGAGATTATTCATTCATCATTCGAGCGAGAGTTGCATCCATTTTCCATTTTAAAGAGAGAACGTACAATTGTACAGAAGGTTGTCAGTTCATATATATATAGAAAAGTGTTGACGGTCGTTGAACGGCACCGTTTTCTTTTCTTTTTATAAGATCCTGTTGTCCTCTTAAAAGGTTCGGAAAAAAATAAATAGATTCCAATAATATACTCCATCCGTCTAAAAAAAATTGTTTTCTGTAAATCTTGTTTCCCAAGAAGTCAAATGATTCTAATTTTGACTAAATTTATACAAAAAGTTATAAACATTTGTATCTCAACAGTAGATGTAGTATAGAAATATATTACATGATTAATCTAAAAATAAAATATATTATGACACAAATATTACTACTATTTTTTTGTATAAATTTGGTCAAATTTAAATTGTTTGACTCCTCGGTGAAAGAGTGGAACAATGCTAAAGCGAGACCGCACATTTCTTGCGAGAGTGGAACAATGCAGTACCAGACACATTCTAGTAAAATACATATAAGATAGGGATAACAGTTCTTAGAGCACTCCAAAAGTCTTTCTTAAACTTACGTTCTAAATTATTATTTAGAGTCATGTAAATAAAAATTGTTTTCTATAAAAATTGGTCGCAACATCCTTCATTTATGTAATAAACTGTTTTATGATTTCAGTAGCTAGGTTTGTTTTCATATTTGTGACGAACGCCAACGCTAGCAAAACAGTATTCTTGTAGGTTTATTGAGCATTCCTGCCCTTTAAATGAAATACAGTGCATATATGGCTACTAAAAAAAAAAAACTAACAAAAAATCTGAAATATACTGAAGATATTCCTCAAGGTCGGCGTTGTAGCCTGTAGTGATTAGTGATTCTAAACTTAACACACCAAGTGACCAAGGCAAACAAAGAGTCAGACTCAAAACCTTTGCTAAAGCCCTTCCGGACTTCTTTCCACCAGTGGATCGTGGCATCGTGATTGACATCTGCTTGTACCAAGAGGCAAGAGCAGATAACACCATGGAGTATTCGGGATGACAAGGAGCAAAGTAAAGTGTTCACGGTCACTGGTTTCCACCAGTTTATAAAGTGTTGACATCTGCTGCCAAGAGCAGATAATACCAGGAGTCCTTTGGGACGGATGACAAGGAGCAGATTTGGTGTTCACCATCGGTTTCGCTTTCAACGGAGGCAGTTCCTGTGCGCTTCCAAGCCATGACGCATATATCCTCCCTCCGATCACCACCATGACGGCATTCGAATGCCATCTACAGGAATAAAATTTCACCCTCAAGGGGCCTCCGATCTAGCAGTCCAATGACCGACCGCCGCTCGAGCCGCACCAGGCTACCAGCTGCCATGCAGAGGCACCAACCTTGCTCAGTTGCTCTCTGGCCGGATGCATTTAATTATTATGCCCGTTTTTTTTTTTTTCTGTTTCGAAGCTTCTGCCCATCCAAATATACAATCCAACTTGTCCCAGATGCGACCTGCATCTGCTGCGCGCTGCCGGAGCCAAGCCTTCCTGCAATGGCAGCCGCCCCAGGCGACCGTCGACGCTTGCCATCCTGCGACCTCGATCCAGTTCTCCACGCCGTCGCTTCATCAATGCGCCGTCGCTTCATCAATGCATGGTAACCTCCTCCGCTCTTCTCTTGCTGGCCTATAGCATCACAGAGAGCATCAGAGCACATCGGGCGCGCGCCGGCCATGAAGCCAGCCACCTCGTTCGGCGAGCCTGGCGGTCTCCTCCCGCCGGGCCCGCACGCCGCGTCGCGCCGGCATCGCCTGGCCGTGGTCGCGGTGTTCTCGCCGATGCTCGTCTTCCTCGCCGTCCAGATTGCCTTCCCTTCCTCGGCCACCGGCGGCCTCAACCAGCTCCAGCTACTAGCGCTAGCGCCGCCTCGTGACCACGCCACCACCCGGTCTTCTTCAACGTCATCATCGTCATCCCAGACGCCGCCTACTATGCCTCCTCCTCCTCCGCCGCCGCCGCCGCCGCCGGGCGCGTCTGGAAGAGGAGCAGCCGCAGCCGCAGCGGCTTCCCAGGCGGGTGGCGGTGTGCCTGGTGGGCGGCGCGCGGCGGTTCGAGCTAACGGGCCCGTCCATCGCGCGCCACGTGCTGGGCGCGCTGCCCCCGGGCGACACCGACGTCTTCCTGCACAGCCCGCTCGACGCCGACGTCTACAAGCTCTCCGTCCTGGCCCGCGCCGCGCCGCCGGGGGTTGCGCTGGCCGCCGTGCGCGTGTTCCGGCCGGAGCGCATCGCCGTGACGCCGGATCGCGCGCGAGCTCTCACCGGACTCAACTCACCCAAAGGTGTCCAGGTCAGTTTGCTTCCCCTCGCTTGCATGCCATCGCCATACCTTAGCGTGCCCCCAAGCGGATCGAGCTTGCTCGCCGAACGCCCACGGCGTGCGCACAATGCTAGTTTAGCAACGTTAATTTCGACCATGACGGATTAGGAGGGGCAATGTTAACTCTAGGGGGTGCTCCATGGGATCAGTGTGGTGGTAGCGGGGCTTAGCCCTTCCCACCCCACTGCTAGATCCTTCCATACAATGAATGAAAGCTTCGAGACTATGTTTTGTCATCTCATCAAATACACTAGAATGGGGTGATCCCATCCCAAAAAATAGGAATGGAACCATCCCATACCATATATTGTCCTTAAACCAAACAAATGCTTTATTTATGCCTCCATCTTGATTGGTTTTCATACCCATCTTCTAAATGGCGGGAAAAGAGGTGGCAAGATAGTGAAGCCAATTTTAAGCTCATGGATAGGACAAATTTGGTAGCTAGCGACCAGAATGAGTGGTGGCAGCACACATGTGACATGTGACATGTGTGTTATGTTTGGATCCATAATCTATTTGCATCCAAGGAAGTGTGGATTTAGTGACTCTTGCTTTTGAGGACTTGGAGCCCTATTCGAGCTTTTTTTTTTTTCTCATTCCTATAGAAATAAAATCTCATTTAGGGAGGAGTCTCCAAAACGAAAGTTTGACCTATAGTAATGTTTGTTGCAACAAAATTAGTGCCGTAATACAGTAATTTCAGATATGAATCCAAGATACTTACATGGAAAAAAGCCTGAATTTCACACGACAAACTATCTTGCAGCACCCTAATATCTATCTCTGAGCATTGGATGGGATAAGCATTGCTTTTCTGTAAGTTGGTTTTGAGACCTGATGCTTCACCAAAAAGTTGCAGAATGTCCAAGATCAAACTGGTGCCATTGAAAGTCGGTCGAAGGAACAAGACAACATCGTCCACATATAGGGAAACCCGATGAGACAAAGCCCAAGTTGCAAGGGGCTGCAGCCGTCCTTCGGTTGAGGCCTTTGTCACCATGTGAGCAAGTACATCCATCACTAAAATAAAAGGCATGGGAGATAACAGATCACATTGCCGTAGTCCTCGTCTATGAGAAATTACCTCACCAGGGACGCTGTTAAGCATCACTTGTGTTGATGAAGATGCTAGAAATCCATAAATTATGTCACACCAAACAACACCAAATCCCATCTTCCTCATGACCTCGATGAGGAAAGGCCAGGACACCGAATCAAGAGCTTTCATCATATCCAATTTAAGGAGAATCTGGGGCGGTTTCCACTGGTGGAGAAACCTTGCCGTCTATTGGTCAAGCCTGAAGTTGTCCTGGATGAATCTCTTTTTTATGAAAGGCCAATATACTAGCTCCCTCTAGCTGTAGCCTATAGTGATTAATTAGTGTTTCTAATTTAGGCCTCGTTTATATTGTAACTTTTTGCAACTCGATGAATAGTAACTCTTTCGTTTGTATTTGGTAAATATTGCCTAATCATAGACTAACTAGGCTCAAAAAGATTTGTTTCGTGATTTACAACCAAACTGTACAATTGGTTATTTTTACCTACATTTAATGCTCCATTAATGTGTCTAAAAATTGATATGATTGAGAGAGAGCGAAAAATGTAACCAAACAAGAACTTAACACACCAGGTGACCAAGGTAAAGAAAGAGTCAAAACCTTTGCTAAAGCCAAATCGCCACCAGTCAGGAAGCCAAAGACC
This sequence comes from Hyparrhenia diplandra, assembly GCA_015847255.1. Taxonomy (NCBI): domain Eukaryota; kingdom Viridiplantae; phylum Streptophyta; class Magnoliopsida; order Poales; family Poaceae; genus Hyparrhenia; species Hyparrhenia diplandra. Next base: position 63,920 of record JADLZK010011892.1, on the reverse strand, counting down.
TTGGGTCGTGAATCGTGATTGACATCTGCTTGATAACACCAGGAGTATTTGGGATGATGAGCAAAGTATGCAATCTCACGGTCACTGGTTTCCAGCTCTTGGTTCAAAGGAGGCAGCTTCCAATCGATTCTCGAAAATGCAGCGTCACATGCACCTGTGACCGCGTCGTTGACTTATGCCAGATGAGACCTGCATCTGCTGCGCACAGACGGAACCAACACTTCCTGCAATGGCATCCGCCTCAGGTGAACCGTCGACGCTTGCCATCCTGCGACCTTGATCCAGTTCTCCACGCCATCGCTTCATGGTAACCTCCTCCGCTCTTCTCTTGCTGTTGGCCGCGACGCCATTGCATTGACATCAGCGGCTCAGCGCGCGGCTCCCCTCCTTGGCGTAGTGTCACAGAGAGCATCTCTGGCGCGCGCCGGCCGGCCATGAAGCTCGCCACCGGCATGACCTCGCTCGGCGAGCATGGTCACCTCCCGGTCCCGCACGCCGCCGCCTCGCGCCGCCGCCGCCTAGCCGCGCTGCTCACGCCGCTGCTCGTCTTCCTCGCCATCGAGATTGCCTTCCCTTCCTGGACCGCCGGCCTCAACCAGCTCCAGCTACTAGCGCTAGCGCCTCGTTTCCAATTCCACGCCACCCCTTATTCAACGTCATTATCGTCATCCCCGACGCTGCCTAGTAGGCCTCCGCCGCCGCCGCCTCCGGTGCGTCTGGAAGAGGAGCAGCCGCAGCCGCTTCCCCGGCGGGTGGCGGTGTGCCTGGTGGGCGGCGCGCGGCGGTTCGAGCTAACGGGCCCGTCCATCGCGCGCCACGTGCTGGGCGCGCTGCCCCCGGATGACACCGACGTGTTCCTGCACAGCCCGCTCGACGCCGACGCCTACAAGCTCTCCGTTCTGGCCCGCACCGCGCCGCCGGGGTCGCGCTGGCCGCCGTGCGCGTGTTCCGCCCGGAGCGCATCGCCGTGACGCCGGATCGCGCGCGAGCTCTGACCGGGCTCAACTCGCCCAAAGGTGTCCAGGTCAGTTTGCTTTGCCTCGCTTTTAATCGCCATACCTTACCGTGCCCCCAAGCGGATCGAGCTTGCTCGCTGAACGCCCACGGCGTGCGCACATGTATCAAACTATCAATGCTAGTTTAACAGCGTCAAGGGTGCTCCATGGGATCAGTGTTAAAAGTTCACCTCCAACCTCTACTTCTCCTTCTCGAAGCAACCATGTCAAGCAAAATTATAGGAGCTCTAGGTGGTTGCTCCATGGGATCAGTGGCGGTAGTGGGGCTTAGTCCTTCCCACTCCACTGCTAGATCCTTCCATATAATGAATGAAAGCTTTGAGATCATGTTTAGTCATCTCATCAAATGATCCCATCGCAAAAAATAGGAATGGAACCATCCCATCCCATCCCATATTGTCCCTAAAACCAAACAAATGCTTTATGTATGCCTCCGTCCATCCATACAACCCATCTCTCCTAAATGGCGGGAAAAGAGGACCAAAGGGAGTGGGAAGATAGTGAAGCCGATTCTAAGCTGACGCATAGCACAAATTGTTAGCTAGCGACCAAAATGAGTGGTGGCAGCAAACATGTGTGTTAGAGCAAGTATAATGATCGGCGAGGACCTGACCATATCTTACGTGAGTGGAGGGGAGAGAAAGTACGAGAAAGAGTGGAGCGAGCAACTCGCCGTACGCCGGCAGAAAGCGGGTGAAGAGCAATGTGCCGCAATGCTTCTGGATTCCATTGGCTGCACATTGCTATCCCAGCGATGTGCCATGCTCTGCTGCTACGGCACTACATTAAATGTTTTCCGCGTTGGATTTTATTTCGCCGGCGGCAGGGACATCCATTAGCCCTGCTCTTATGTGTGGATCCATACTTTTTTGCAGTGGAGGAAGTGTGAATTTAGAGACTTGCTTTTGAGGATTTGGGGCCCTATTCGAACTTTTCCCCCCCTCTCATCTCCAAAACTAAAGTTTGTTGCGTAATGCATGTTTGTTGCAACAAAATTATTGCCGCAATACAGTAATTTCAGCTATGAATCCAATGTAAAGGAAACGAAGGAATATACAATATACACACACTGACTTAGGATCAATCAATAATTCAATGTGCTTGTGAAACCGGTTGTTACGTGACTGCTCCCCTTTTTCCTGTTAACGAGGTTTTCGTACAACTGACTGGTAACTTATCCTGAAGCCAATGAGCCATACTCCCGGAGTAGACTTGACTTGCGCAGTACAGCCAGGTCCGTCCAGCTCTCCATTACTCTTGGATGAATCGTGTCGGCACAATCTTAGGGGCCTTGTTTGGGGTGGCTCCAACTCCATGGAGCAGCTCCACCCGAAACTTCGGTGGAGCTGGCTCTAGGTAGAATTGGAGCGGTAAACATGAGGTGTTTGGCTAGATGAGTGATTCCAGCTCCAAATAACAAAATTTTTAGACGGATTGCCATTTTTACCCCCAACCCATGGCCCCACCTGTCATCCACTTTTACCTTGTCTTCTTTCTCGTCCGAAAGCACGCGCCAAGTACGAGCACCGCCCGACAGGGGACGGCGGGGCAGCCTTCACCTCTTCGCCGCTGGATCGAACAGCTTCCACCTTTGCTTGACCTTTGCTTCACCCCAAAGATATCGATCGATACTTGTCCAAAAAAATATCGATCGATACAGAAAAAAAAAGCACCGACAAAAAATTAGGATTGAAAAACAACAAAATTTCTTCGTCAACATCTGCTTTTCGCCCGAGGTGTCCGAACATCACCTCGCATCAAAGCTCAACTCGCATCAATAGCGCTCCCGCTCCCCGCGACCTGCTTCACGCTGTTCCCGGTGAGCCATGTCGAAGTCCCGGGCGGGCCGTGGAGCGCGATTCAGCTCGTGATCCGACGAGGTGTCGCTGTTGCTCGCTTCGCCTTGGCCGACTCCGCGCCATGGAGCACGGGCCGGCGGCGTGGGGTTGGGAGGCAGGGGCGGAGGCCGGAAGCGCGGGGCGGCCGGTGGGAAGGCCGGGCGACGAGACGGCAGCGGTGTTGGAGGCAGGCGGCGAGGTCGAACAGCAGGCGACGCACGGTGGGGATAAGATTGGAGACGGGAGAGAACAAAACAAAATAACGATTCAGTGGAGAATGTGTGTAATCGATGGCAATGGTGGGTAATTACCACCCAACTCCATGTCTAATTTCATATTGGCCGGTTCTGGAGCAGCAAAGGAGGTGCTCCAGAACTCCAGTCTCATTTGTACTACGGCTCCAGAGTTGAGACTGCTCCATGGAGTTCCGGAGTTGAGGTGTTTGGCTAGCTCCACCCGACTGCATGGAGTTCGGCTCTAGAGCCACCCCAAACAGCCCTAGCTCGGATGAGACCTCGCTTCTCGGCGTGCATCGGCAGAGTGCAAAGCATCGGTAGGGAGCTAGCCACCTCGGATGATGACGCCCCAAGACCAAGAGCCATGCCATGTGAGCTCACTAGCCGACTTCCTTCCACCTTCCAATGGCATCTACCCCGCGCCGCCGCGTCGATGCGATCGTGTCCCTTGCCCGGGCTTGGCTGACTTCATAGCCTCGTCTCCTCTTCTTGCCGAAGCCGGTCACCGGTCATGAAGGCCGCCGCTTGACCCGCACGGGGGGCCTGGCCTCCCTCCAGCCGCCTCGGCGCCCGACGGCCGCCGCACACCGGTGCGGTGCTTTCGCCCGCCGCTCCTTTTCATGGCCGCGGGCTCGCCTTCAATTCCTCGCCCTTCCTCCCCGCCCCCCACGACGCTTCTTCTTCTTCCTCCTCGTCGTCATCGCCTCGCCACCGCCGGCGTGTTGCCGCGACGAGCAGCGTGGCGGTTCGCTGGTGGTGGCGCCAGCGATTCGAGCTGACGGGCCGTCCATCGCGCGCCACGCGTCCCGGCGCCGCTCACCGCCCGCGGGCGCCACCACCCCGGCGTGTTCCTGCACAGCCCGCCGACGCCGACGCCTACAGGCTCTCCGTCCCTGGCCCACGCCAAGCCGCCCGGTGTCGCTGGCCGCCGCCGGCGGCGCTGGCGAACCGCCGCCGCACATCGCCGCGACGCCGCGGGCGCCGCTGCGCGCGCTACTCACGCGCAGCACCCTATGGGCATCCAGGTCAGCTAGCTAGCTGGTTGTTCCTTGTTGCCTTCCTGGCGCACATGTGAAAACCACTGCGATTTGACTATTAAAATTCTCGATTCTGGATGCATGATCCATGGTGCATTTTTTTGCGCATACAAAGCGCGTCAACACGTTGTGAATATTATGTTTAGGGCTGGTTCGGGTACATGTACACAGTACACGTACACCCATTGTCCATTGCAACGTGACATTAGCTACTGTTTAATTTGATCTTCCAAATATTAACGTAAGTACATATTTTTTTTTTGACAACCAGGGTCTACTGCAGTACTTCCATCTGGTGGAGGGATGCCTGGACTTGATCCGGGAGCGCGAGTCCCGAGGCAACTTCACCTACGCCTGGATCCTCCGGACGCGCGTCGACGGCTTCTGGTCGGCGCCGCTTGACCCCGAGGACGCCTTCCACCCGACCGCCTACGTCGTGCCCGAGGGCTCCCGGTTCGGCGGCCTCAACGACCGCCTGGGCGCCGGCGCCCGCGCGGCCTCGGAGGCCGCGCTGCCACGCCTGTCGTTGTTGCCGCGCCTCGCCGCGGCCGGGTACCGGGACCTCAACTCCGAGTCCGCCTTCCGCGCGCAGCTCCGTGCGGCGGGCGTGCCGGCGCGGGAGCACCGGTTCCCGTTCTGCGTGCTCAGCGACCGGACCTACTCGTTCCCGCCGTGGGCCAGGTCCGCGGTGCCCGTGGCGTCGCTGGGGAGCCGGGGGCCGCTGAGCGGGGCCAAGTGCCGGCCATGCCGCCCCGCCTGCCGCGGCGGGTGCGTGGCGCGGCACGTCGCGCGCCCTGCACCGCGGGTGGAGCTGGACCGAGTGGCGGAACGGCACGCTGGAGCTCTGCGACGCCAGCGGGCCGTGGGAGCGCGGGTGGGAGGCGCTATTTGACGAGGTCGCCGGCGCCGAGGCCGCGGCAATCCGCCGAAGCGTGGCGCGGATGGGTGCGGAGGAGTGCCTAGCGGAGGTCCAAGCTCTCGAGGCACGCGCAGAGCGATGGGACGCACCGAGCCCAGCCGAGATATGCCGCCTCCGGTTCGGACTTGGATCGCTGGCAGGCACCGAGTCGACCCCAGTCTTCGTCGACGGACAGTGACGCTACTAGTAGTGCTACGATTGACCAGATTTCCCTCGAGGACACCCTGACGCGCTGGTTATCTTTTCCAGATATATAGTTTTTTTTTGCGCGGCACAGAGATACATAGTTACACATGCTTGACATCCTTTGTGCATTCTTTTTTTTTGTATTTGAAGTTCACGTTGATCATGTAAACTAGTGTTACAGCGAGGAGTTATGACAGTTCTTTTAGTTGGTGAAATATATTAGGTTCGGCTACTATATCATTTTTCGTATGTATTTAATAATTATTGTCTCATCATAGATTAATTAGGCTTAAAAGTTTTGTCTCACACTTTCTAGTCAAATTGTGCAATTAGCTTTTTTTTACCTATATTTAATACTCCATACATGCGTCCAAAAGATTCGATGTGACGAGATCAGATCACTTGTTGGGTTCACTTTTTTAAGTAAACTAAACAAGGCCAAAGGGGAAATAAAACCAACCAAGAAACTTGTGAATACAACTAATCAATTATTCTGCAATTTAGATTCTCTTTACTAATTGTCGGTGTGTTTAGAGGCCCAAATTTTGGGCAAAATTTTGCATGCATGTCACATCGCACACTCTGAAGACGTTTCGTTTGTTTATGGTAAACATTATCCTACCATGGGGTAACTAGGCTTAAAAGAATCGCCTCTCAAGAATGTACATCTAAACTGTGTAATTAGTTTATTTTTTACCTACATTTAATCCTCGGACATGTGTCTTTTTGGTGCATTTATTGTTTCAATGGGATGAGATGTGATGGGAGTGCAGGAAATTTTGGAGAGAAACTTGGGGGCTCTAAACACACCCAAAGAATCCTGATGTTTGAGTATTTATTGTACTCCCGTATTTTTGTGCCGTTTTTTTCTTGGCACCTAGGAGTTCCTAGGCGACTCCCGAGTCTCTATCCTCTCGTTCTTCTCCGATCCCGAGCCCAATCCCGATCCCGATCCTCCCTCTGCCCAGGTTCTAGCCTTTCCTCTATGGTGGAGCTTTGAGTCCATATTCTAGATGCTATCACTTAAGCAAATGCACTAGAATGCATTCGATCTCACTTTGATTATGCAAGCAAGCAAGAGAGATGAGTGGAGGAGGTTAGCTTAGCTCAAAGAGATGTTACAATGATCATGAATGCCAGGAGAGCTCACCAAGAACCGTCCAACTCAGTATTTATAAGCCCCCACAAATTGCATAACAGTTGGGGGTCATCTAGCATTTTTGAGTTGACCGGATGCACCGGTCAAGAGCACCAGACGTGTCCGATCAGTTCACTGCCACTCCCCGAACAACAAACTATTAGGGGAACCGGACGCATCAGGTCCTTGTGACCGGACGCGCCGGTCCTGTCTCCACAGTCTTCACTGCACTTGACGTGCCGAGCATCGAGCACCACCGAACGCGTCCAGTCGATGAAAGTGTCGTTTTGAACTTTACTGGAAACGACCGGACACGCTGCCTCCAGATCCTATTCATTTTGTTCATTTAGCATAATCCATCGTTGCCAAGTGACTTTTAAGGAGTTCTTGGAGATGCTCTAACCAGAAAAAACAGTAGTAATAATATAACAGATAACTAAGTGCTTGTTACCAAAACGTACCTAAAGAAATGTGACTAGTCCATTCAGATATGTATATCAAGCCATGCATCTGAAATCAAAATAAAAACAACACATATAACATCACTGATTACTTCACAAAATAAATAAATAAATAAATAAAATCATTGATTAATGCTACAATGCATGCATGAGGTTCTGCCTCCGGGTAAGGAAGATCAACTTCTAACTAAATCTTGTAAAATGACCGGAGAAATATGGCCACTATTGGCATCCCTTTGTGCTAATGATATGAAGGACCAAAACACAAATAGTGATATATATACTGCTACATGTCTCAAATTAAGTCCCTAAGCTTCCAGAATGAAATGTTATAGTGTCAGTTCCAGCCTCACACTACAGTATATCCTGAACAACATAACGTAGTCGGGATAATAACAATGTGCTACAACTCTCTCCTAATGGTTCTCAATGTAATATTGATTGTTGTCTTGAAACTACACGAGAGAAAACATATAACAAACCACAACAGGAGTTCTTACCACGAGGCCAAATGGAGACTCTCTCAGGGGGTGCAAATTGAGTGTTGCTATTATACTTCTCCATTGCTACACAGCCTGCATAATAACCAATAATCATGTATTAACATCAGCACAGAATCACAGTTTTGGCAAAAGAAAATTTGGATACAAATTTTGCCGAGCAAAAACATAGAAAGATTAACTGATATCAACAAAATTGGAGAATACCAAAATCAATTGATCGTAATGAACTTGGTGGTTTAGAACAAACCCAAGTGACGTATTTTCAGCAATTCCTAGTTAATCTCAATGCTAACCACTGTAACTATGTACACAGAGCTAAAAGATACTCCCTCCGTTCCACAATACTTACAATTCTTTGACTCATATAAATTATGTTTGACTGCTCGTCTTATTCAAATTTTTTATGTAAATTATAAAACAAACAAAACGTCATTACAATATCTTTAGTGATGTAATAAGTCATAACAAAAGTGGTAATATTTATTTTAAAAAGTTGAATAAGGCGAGAGGTCAAACACAGTTTATATGAGTCAAAGAATTGCAAGTATTGTGGAACGGAGGGGGTACATCAGATAGCATAGAGAACATAAATTTGTGCACCGTAACATATTGAAATTTCTAGGCACTTTACTCATGCATGCTTAGAGAGAGCCTGGCGAAAATCCACGTAGACATGCATTTTGAGTTAGCATACGCATGAGTTATCAAAGTCACACTATTGTAGCTAACTTAAATCTTTGACATTCGGTATTTGTTTATCTTGCCTTTTGCATAATATTTTATTCATTTTGTGCAACGCAACGCCCCCTACAAGCTAAGTAAGAAAACAACTCTCCTATCAGCCGAAGTGTTCAGTGGGATGATTATGGCACATTCTAAAGTTCAAGTTGACTCAATAATGCTAATTGGTAAAGAAGAATGTGATGCAAAATTCAGCATAGCAGACAATAATGAAACCACCTCCTCAACCACACATACAAGGCTAACAGGTATATGAAAAATAAGTGCATACGTACGTCCAAGCGTCCGCAACTTTCGTGATCACCTGCTCACTGCCTGCGTGTTCACTAGGGAGGTATACCGCCTCCTCCACTACATCGGATGGGATCACCTCTGTCCTACCCCGGATGACACCATGGTCCTGTGGTGGCTCACATCATGCCTTAGGATCGCCACCGCTTTGAGGAAGGCCTTCGACTCTCTGGTGTTGTTGGACTCTTGGGAAATTTGGAAGGAGAGGAATCGGAGGACATTCGACAACACCTCAAGAACCCCGGCACAGCTCGTCAAAACCATCAAGGAGGAGGCAGAAGGATGGGTGGCCGCCAGGTACTCCCACCTGGCACTACGGCAATGGTAGCGACCGCCACACTATAGCTACTACACCACAACAGTCGCAAAACTAGTTTCCTTTAAGGTCACAACCGTAGAGAACCGTCGTTGAATCCGGCGCCTTTTTGTCATGTGTTTCAAACTCCACGCCCGGCCAATTGTTTTGGCGGACGTGTGTTCGTGTATGAACTCCCTCTTCTCTTAATATAATACGTGTCGAGGTTGACGATTTCGAAAAAGTTGGCTCAATAATGCTAATTGGTAAAGAAGAATGTGATGCAAAATTCTGCATAGCAGACAATAATGAAACCACCTCCTCAACCAGCGACAGAGCTACATGGTGGTCCAGGTGGTCCGCGGACCACCATGCACTGACACATACAAGGATAACATGTATATGAAAAATAAGTGCATACGTCGTCCAAGCGTCCGCAACCTTCGCGAATACGTTGTGCGGCCATTCTACACTCCTATGCCCCTTCCTATCTCTCAGTGCGGCGGTATATGTAGTTGAGTTGTGCTTCAATTAGATATACCAAATGATAGCGTAAGCAAAGACACACATGGATTATCTGTAGACAATAGTTGTCTCGAAAACTCTCGAAAACTTCATCCAATTAGCCTGCTTTCGTTTAGTTAGGTTTCATTTTTCCCTCTTTCAGTCTCTCCCTATAGCTAGAGAATAAACAAATTACTAACTCAAACAAAACACATCAACTATGCATCAGACTTTCATAGGCCATAAAACCATTTTATCCTATGTCATTAGATTATATTATTAGAACGCACGATCGCATTGGACTATTTGATTTTAATAATTGTAGGATTGATATGATTTCTGTGTCAATTCATTATTGGAATGGTACACTGAAACAATATTTTATTCTCTTACAGGCTCTTTAAAATATGAAGATGAGTGGCGATATTGCCTCTCTTTTTTTAAGAAAAATATGCATCAAACAATATTTTCTGCAATGACTTTTATTAAGAATAAGTCGAAAAAATATGGCTAATAGCATTAATAGCATTTTGGATGATTGTCTAGTGACTTTTTTTTGAGTGGGCTATCTTCTTACAACTGCATGAAGAAGAAACCATCACCACTTTCTTGGGCGCAGTCGAACAAAAAGTAATGACATATTGTTCTCGTGTGATATTTCAATTCTATGTTAAGAAAGCTATACTACGTTGAGAAGTAATTAATGTGGGGTGAATCTCAAAAGCAAAGGGAGGGGAAAAATATCAGGATTTAGAGAAGAAGAATCCAAAAATACCCAAGTAGAAACATAGATAGAGGGAATCCGAGAAGTGCGGCTCCTTCTATAAATAGAGGCTAGTTCCCCACTCTAAAAGCAACCAACGAAGAAGCAACAAAAAGAAATACACAATTCCTCATTTGCTATGCTTAAGTACCACTTCATGTAGGACTACAACAATTTAGGTGCTGCCAATAAAACAAATTAAACAATTCCTCATTTCTGTTGGTTCTATGCTTAATTACCACTTAATGCAGGACTACAACAATTTGGGTGCCGCCAACAAAACAAATTAAACTTGCTTTGCACTTGTACTTTGGTCTAATCTCATTGTTAGTCCTTGTAGCTAAGTAACCTCATATCGAGTTATTAGTCGACTATTAGGTCACAGGACTAGCACTTAAATCTGTGAGTATGTGAGGTCGACAACTAGTGCTATGTCTGCATCCTCCAAATTCCATTTATTTTTCTCGAGAGATATAGCCGGTTTGTTGGATTACGTTGGATTATGGAGAACAAATTTTTATGGAGTAGATATCTAAATGAAGATATAGAACATGAAATCTGAATTTCTCTTAGAGATGCTCTTATAGAACTGTCATGGTCCGGTATCGCGGCGACCACCGCCACGATGTCGACCGCTAGTGCGTTCTCGAATGGCCTAGCTCGAGACAATGACACAATGTTTATACTTGGTTCGGGCAAAATCAGGCTCCCTAGTCCAGTGTGATCACTATCCGAGCTCAAACGCTCGTCAGGGGTGCGTACAAGCGGATCGAGAGAGGGAGGCGGGCTCCCAAGTCTCGTGATTGAGGCTAGTGCCAATATGAGGGTGATTAAGGGTGTTTGTGTGTGGAAACTTGGGCGTGTTGTCCCCCTCCCCTCAACCGAGAGCCCCGCCTTCCTTTTTATAGTGGCAAGGGAGCGGGACATATGAGCTCTCCGAGTTGAGGCGAGAGTAGATAGAACAAAGAGCCACGGAGCGACGGGTAGGTGAAAGAGCTCTCCGAGAACGAGCTGCGTTGATTGGCCAGAGCTCTCTCGAGCCTCGGTAGCTTTGGATGCCGGAATTGGTTGTCGCCGCACGCCGGGAATCCAGTCCGGCGATGGTCGCGTCGCCTCGCGTTTTAATCGTAGTTGGAAGCCGCCTCTTCGGTATGGGAGGGGCGGCCATGTCTGCCGACGCCGGGATGCACCCCCGCATGTACCCGCCAGGGGACCGTAGTAGAGTTGTTGGATGCGACGGAGTATGGCGGGGGGCTCTCCTGGACGAGCTCTTCGGTCGGGCGGGAGTCATCTTCGAGCTCTTTGGAGACTTGGATGTTGAAATTGGTCGCCGTCTTGGCGCGAATCGAGGTTTGGGCGGTGGTCCGGCGTCGTGTCGCCCTTAATCGCGGTAGGAATCGATCCGTCGACATGGGCGTGGCCATACCATGGATGAGGCTTGGCGCACGCCGATCGTGCGGATTGAGGATACCGGGGCGACGCCGTTGGAATCGATGGGGGTATGGCGGTGTGATGGAAAGGACCTCCCTCCGTAGGCTGTAATCGCTGGCTGGCTACGGTACTTGTCGTGGAGCGGTTGGCCAACTCCGTGCCTGGCCGGCCCAAGGTGGAAGATAGACGAGCTCTTCCACCGTCGCGGGTTTCGTCGAGCTCGAGCTTCGGGCGCGGCGAAGAGGTCCTCGTATAAAAGGTGTTCATCATGCGGATGAGAGCTCACTCGGGGAGAGCTCGCTTGAGGCGAGAATGTGCCCCTTTGGTTCCGAGAGCTCATGCGCTGCGTCGGACCGCAACTGGCGAGAGCTCGTCCCACGAGCGCGGGGCTCTTTTGGAGGATAGTGACCTCTTCGCGTTGACCGAGTGGGCTCTTAGCTTGTCGACGTCGAGTAGGGAGCTCATTCTTAGCGTCCCCGCATATCGATCCCCCACAAGAACAATATCTTACAATTATCTGCTTTGGGTGTAAATTCTGTATTCACACTCAAACGATGCGCCTAAAGGGGGTCATGATTGAGAGTTTGTAAGTTTGCACGCGCTTGTCTCGTTTGTACATGATACACTCCATTCATATATAAACTCTACTTTTTTTTTTAACTTGGAAACATATCTAGTGCAAACCAACTCTCCGTGCAACCTATGCAAACCTAATCCTTGGCGTAGTGTCGTTGTCACGCTTCGGGCGCGTGCCGCGGTCGGCCATGAAGCCCAACATCGGCATCACCTCGCCGGGCGAGCATGGTCACCTCCCGGTCTCGCAAGCCACCTTGCGCCCGGCATCGCTTGGCCATGGTCGCGGTGCTCTCGCTTTCGCTTTCGTCTTCCTCGCCGCCGAGATCGCCTTCCCTTCCTCGACCACCGGCGGCCTCAACCAACTATCTTGCTTCTTTGTCTTCTCGGTGTTTGGGGCTGATCGTCCTCGGGCGGGACCTCGGCCGTATGACCGCGAGGTCGCCGAAATGTGGTGCCGCTGCCATGCGACAATCGCGGAGAGGGACCGACTCAACGCCGAGAACGAGAACTTCGGGCGCAACGGCGGGGGCTCTACTCGAGCCGGTGGAGTAAGCGGCCGATCGCCGACTTGGTTTTTGAGCCGTGGTGACTCTTGTGCTGAGCCATCTTCTTGTCTTGCGTGGGAGAAAGAGAAGTCCCTGGCCGCGCCCGACGCCGAGGAGAAGGCCCGAGCTGGCTTCCGCCGAGGCCTCCCTACAAAAACACGCAGCTCAAGAGTGCAGAGAAGGAGGCGGACTTGAAGCAATCACCAGCCGACCTCGCCGATGCGCTGAAGGAGGTCGGCCTCTCCAGAGCGCTGCGACCAAGGCCATGGAGGAGGCCGAGAGCTCTGAGCGCCGCGCGTGGGAGCCTTTGCGCCGATGGTGGATGACGCCCGTGATGTCCTTGGCATGGAGGAGGCGGCGACCGGCCACGCGGTGTCGGCCCTCCCCGCGCAAGGTGACCGGGACGCCGGCGGGTGGTCCACAAGGCGATCAGCTGCCGTTTTCTCCCACTACCCCTCAAGTTTCGGGTCGGCCTCGTGGAAAACGGGGCGCCGGTGTCGACGACGCCGACACCGAGCCGGAAGGTCAGCCGCCGCCAAGGCCACCACCGCTGAGTTGCCGAGCTCTTCAAGCTCGCAGAGGAGAGCTTGAAGTCTTCGAGCCCCTACGGGGGGATGGAGCAAATGAGGAGCTTGCCGAGGAGGAGGGTACCGCGAGGACGTTCTCCCGCCCCAATAGCCGCTAGGCCTGGTCTCTCCACCTGCATAGGGGCAGAAGTTTCGAGTCCCTCGTGTCGAGGCATTTTGTAAAAACTCATGGGAGCATGCGCTGTTGTTAATGGAAAGCGTCTTTCCCCCTTTTGCCGCACTCCGGTTCCTAGTTTGACTTTTGTGAGCTCGTGACTTGAGAGCCGAGTGGCGGGGCATTTCTGCCGGGCGGGGGCGGGCGAGGTTATCAGGCCGTCGCGCCATGCTCTAAGTTCGTTGAGCTCAGGACTTAGTCGTTTCGAAACATCGTTTGGGCCGAAAGGGGAGAGCGTGGGTTCTTGAGTAAGAGCTCGTTCTGTCGAGCTCTCGGCGCGTGAACTTTTTACGAAAAAAATGGTGTGTTGAAAACGATGGGGTGTGCCCCATTCCTTGTAGCCCCGAGCAAGGGCGTGCCTTTGCCCGGGCAATGGCATGTCGTTGCTTAGTTTCGGTTGAGCTTAGGGTGCAAATTCGAGATGCCGGGCACGTGTTTTTGCATCGAATTGGTGTTTTACTAAGCTCTTAAGGCTATAAGGTTTCAAAGTACATCTTAGGGGTAAAGCGACGTAGTCGCTCGATGTTCCATGCGCAGGAGGACTCGTCCCCCGGTGGTCCTTGAGCTTGTATGTGCCCGCCTCAACACTTGGTCGATGGTGAAGGGACCCTCCCATGGGGCGGAGAGCTTGTGCTTGTCCTTCGAGCTCGGACTCGTCGTGGGACGTGATCGCCGACGGCAAGGCTCGTCCCTTGACGTGTCGCCGTGATAGCGCCGCATGGATTGCGTACTTGGCGGAGTGGATGAGTGCGATGTCGCGAGCCTCGCCGAGCCGGTCGGGCGGCGCTCTTCGAGCAGCGCTTTGGTTGTTGTGCTCGCCGAAAGCTCGAGCTCGTGGGTGAGCCGCATCGAGCTCTGGGTGGGGAGGACCGCCGACCCGAAGACGAGGAAGAACGGGGTCCGCCCGGTGGCCCTCGCTGGGTGTGGTGCGGAGACTCCATACCACCGCGGGAGCTCGACGAGCCATCGACGAGCGTGCTTTTAAGCCTCCCCAAGATGCGGGACTTCACGCCTGGATCATCCCATTGGCGCTTACCCGCCCATTGGTCCGGGGTGGCTGGATGAAAGCCGTGGTCGACGCTGATGCCGTGATCGCCGCACCGATCCGATGAAGACCTCCCCCACGGTTGGTGCCATTGTCGGTGATGATCGAGTTCGGGACCCCGGCGGTGGATGATGCCGGTGAAGAACTTGACGGTCTCCTCACCGCACCGTGATGGGCATGACCTCGATCCACTTGGAGAACTTGTCGATGGCGGCGAGGAGGTGCGTGTATCCTCGGTAGTCCTCCTGGTGTGGTCCCACCATGTCGAGGCCCTGGGCGCGAACGGCCGTGAGTGGGGATCGTCACGGAGGGATTGGGGGAGGTGCGTCTGCTGGCAAAGAACTCGGTAGCCCCCTCGCGGCCGCAGACGACACTGGTAACGCCCGGCGGCGGCGGCGGTAGCCGATAAGGCGAAAAGCTTTCCGACAAAAGCTCGAGTCGTGCGTGGTAGCCGCATCTCCGCCAGCGTGATTTCTTTGACCGAGTTCTTTGCCTTGTTAAGCCAAGTGATGTAGCTGGAGGATGCCGCTGCCCCACGCCCGGTAGAGCTCTTCTCCCACGAGGGCGAAGGCTTTGGCCCTTCGGGCTAGTGCATCGTGACTCCTCCCCGCCCGGGGGGAGCCTCGCCTTCCTTAGCCACCCGGCAATAGGATCGCGCCCGGTCCGGCCGGGGCGACCGGTTCGGCCCGCCCCCGAGCCACCCCCCGAGCCGCACCCGAAGAGCTTGCAGCTAGGCAGGCCTTGGATCGAGAGCTCGATCCCTGGGACATCGATGTCCATGGGGTCCGGCGGGGAACTTGAGCTCGCCCTCCTGAGCGGGCTCCTCTGAGCCGTATCGAAGGCTTCGTTGCTCGTGCATGAAGACTCCGGGAACCGCGGTCTCGATGCGAGTTTGGCGAGGACGCGGCATCGTTGTTGAGGTTGCGGTGGGCGTGGCTGACCTCCGGCCCGTGGAAGTGCTCCTCGAGCCGCGGACCTTCTCGATGGGTCATGCGATCATCTTTGGGTTAACGCATCATGCGACTTCTTTCATGATCCGGGCGAAGCTCGAGTCCCCCGACCGAGTGCGGATGCGAGCTCAGCGTGCGTGGGAGCCCATTCACTGCCGCCCGTACTTCGACGTTGTTGGAGGCGGGAAGTGGCGTATCAAATACTTCAAGCGCACCTTTTTAGGAGAAGTGAAGACGAGGCCGACGCCGCCCCGCACTTCTTCACCGATCCGTCGGGTGCGTGACCCAAAGACTCGATGTCGCCCTGCCCGGGCGGTGCTCCGATCTCGGGCCCACTCTCGCGACGAAGTCCGTCGTGGCTTGAGACTTGATGGCGCCCCTAGGGCGATAGATAATTTCAGCTCCCATGAGCTCGATTGCCCATTTAGCCATCGCACCAGAACCCTGGGTTACGGATGACCTCTCCAAGAGGGTACTTGGAGGCTTACCGGTGACCGGGTGGGAGTCGGTAGTGTCCGAAGCTTGCGCCGGTGATCGCAACGCTGCATGCCACGAGCTGAGAAATGGTGTAGCGAGTCCCGGTGTCGGTGAGGACTTCATCGATGAAGTAGACCGGGGGCCGCTACCTTGAGCGTGCCCCTCCTCCTCTCTCTCGACAACGAGGCGGTGCTCACCACCTTCGAGGTGGCCGGAGATGTAAAGGAGGATGGGCTCGTTGGGCGTGGGAGCGACGAGCACGGGCGGGTCGGCAAGGAGTCAAGCTTTGCCGAGTCGAGAGCTTCCCCTGGCCTCGTTGGTCTAGGAGAAGCGCCGATCTTCTTCAACAACTTGTAAAGCGGGAGGCTTCGCCTCGAGTCGAGCTATGAAACGACTTAGCGCCGCGAGACGGCCGCGAGAGCCGCGACGCATTTGACGTTCTTGATCGGCCCCATGTTCGTGATGGCGGCGATTTTTTCGGGTTGGCCTCAATGCCACGCCGGAGACGATGAAGCCGAGCAGCTTCCTCCTTGGGACCCCGAAGACGCATTTCTCGGGGTTGAGCTTGACGCCTAACTCGAGCTTGGCAAAACCTTTGAGATCCGATGAGATCTTTCGAGCGCTTTGTCTTGACAACGATGTCGCCGACGACGCTTCTACGAGCTTTCCGAGGAGCTCTTTTGAAAACTTTTCTCGCATCCACCTCTCGAAGGTGGCGCCGGCATTCTTCAAACCGAAGGGCATTGTTACGCAAATGCACGCACCAAACGGAGTGATGAAGGAGGTGGCGAGCCGGTCGAGCTCGCTCATCGCTATCCGGTGGTAACCGAGTAGGCGCCGAGAAAACAGAGCGCCTCGCACCCGGAGGTGGAGTCAACAATTTGGTCGATGCGCGGCAAAGGAAACGGATCCTTTGGGCACGCTTTGTTGAGACCCGTAATCAACACACATTCTCCATTTCCCATTCTTCTTCTTGACTAGAATAGGGTTGGCTATCCACTCGATGATACACCTCCTTGATAAACCCGGGCGGCTAAGATCTTATCTATCTCCTCGGCGATCGCTTGGCGCCGATCGCCGTCCGAAACGCCTGAGTCTCGCTTCACCGGCCGAGAGCCGGGTTTAATGTTCAAGGAGTGCTCGGCGATTTCCCTCGGTATGCCGTGCATGTCCGAGGCTCTCCAAGCAAACACATCGAGGTTCGCGCGGAGGAAGTCGACGAGCTCGCTTCCTATTTGGGAGTGAGCTCAGACCCACAAAGCAGAGAGGGTGCGCCCGGTCCCATCGACCCTTATTTCATGGCCTCCTTCCTCAGGCTCCTAACGCGCCCGCGGCCCTGTTGAGCTCCATCTGATGTGCCTCGACCCCGAGGCTTCGCTTTGAGCTCCCTCGCACGAGCTCGTGTGCTCGCATTCCTCTTGAGCTCCTAAGCGTCCTTCGTGTTGGCCCCCCAGCTACCATCTTTTGGCAGCGTCACCGCTTCGATCTTGGCTCAGCGACACCACAGCGTGGACGGCGGCGAGCCTCGCGCTTGACGAGCGGCGTGCTCGAATGTGGAGTCGACGGTGATGACCCCCCTTGGGCCCTAGAATCTTGAGCTGAGGTAAGTGTAGTTGGGAACGACCATGAACCGCGCCAGCACGGCCGCCCAAGAGCGCGTGCGGCGTTCCCGGGGGAGCACCTCAACGCGTGAAAACCTCATTATGGAAGTTGTCTAAAGTGCCGAAGGTGACGGGGAGGTCGACTCGCCCGAGCGGGATCATCTGCTTCCCCACAATACGCCGTGGATCGGTCCCGAAGGGGCGGAGCGTGCTTTTGGTGATGCCAAGGGCTTGGAGGCGTGAGCGTGAGAGGTTGAGGGTCGCTGCCCCCCCATCCACCGGCACCTGCCGAGGCGCGCTGGTGCCGATGATGGGATCGATGACGAGCGGGTATCTCCCCTCGGTGCGACACATCTCTGGGGTGATCCGCCTTGTCGAAGGTGATCGCCGAGCTCGACCACTTGAGGGAGTGGGCGTTGCGGGCTGTGAAAGAGGGACCTCGCGGCGTGTGAGTCACGGTCGGCGCTTGGACTCGTAGCCAGGGCCCCACCGAAGACGATGTTGACGCCGCCCTCGATGTAAACGTTTGTCGCCGTCGCCGTCTCGGCTCCCGATGCTCATGTCGCTCCCGGCGTTTCGCACCCGCGCCCCTTCGCGCCCATCACGCGTGCTTCTCGTGAGGCCGCAGCCCTTCATCTTGTGCCCGACGGGACCTTCGTGGATGCGGCATGGGGCCTCGAGCATCTTGTAGAAGTGTTCCTTGTTGACGAAGCCCTTCGCTCCCTTGGGAGGTGTCGTGGCGCTTATCCGGCGGCGGCGGCGAACTCCCGTCGTCGCTGTCGCCGCCGTCGCTGGGGCGCTTGTTCTTCTTTTGTTCTTCTTCTTGGGAGCGGAGGCGGATCCGTCCGCAGCCTGCGTCGTCCGCCCTTGGGCTTGCCCTTGCCCGTGACGGGGAGGACGGCGTCGTCTCCCTCGGCATGCCCGTGGCGAGGTCGGTAGCTCCTTCACGGACTTGGGCTTTTGACGCCGAGCTTGCGTGATGAGGTTCTCTGTGGCGGTGCCGAAGGTGAACGCGGTGATGATCTCGAGTCGGAAGCCTCGGAGAGGTTGTTGCGAGCAGCTTGGAGAAGCGCCTTGATGTAGTCGCTTGAGCTCTCTCCCCTACGCTTGCATCCGCGCCAAGTCCCGTGTCGTGCTTGGCCTAGCGTAGGTGCCACTGAAGTTGCCGACGAAGACGCCGCTACAGTCCCTCCATCGCGGATGGTGCCCTCGGTCACAGTGCCGAGCCAGAACGAGCCGTGATCCCGGCAAGATAGAGAGAGGCAGTTCACGGATGATGAAGTAGTTGTCCGGCGCCGCCCGACTAGCACCCGCGAGACGATAGTCCTCCGTACCACGTGGCGGGATCAGTCTCCCCTGTTGTACTTCGCACCCGGTGCCTGAGCGCCCTGCGAGAGCGGGCCTCATGGATGCGTGAACCAAATGCCTTAGGCGCCCTCGAGCTTGAGAGCTCGAACGGGCGCTCCCGCTCGGGCGATGGGCTCCACGACGCCGCGCGGCGGCCGGGCGATTCACGTCGCCTCCTCGCTGCCGTGTGCGCCCGCCGCGGCGCTGGTTATACGCGGCGTTTTCGCGCCGCCGCCGCGGTGGTACTTTTCGCCGCCCCCGGACGTTCTTGTCGGCGCGGGCCTCCGCCTTCGCTCGGGCGTTGATGGTGTCGCGCTGCTGCCGCGGGTTCGCCGATCCGTTTAGGCGCTGCGGAATCCCGGGGATGAGAGGAGGCCTCGTGCTCTTCTCCCGCCATCGATGAAGACAGCCGGAGCTCGCCGCCTGCCGCACCGCTGCCCTCGCCTGAGCTTTTTGACTTGCTCGTGGGTTCGGAGATGCCCGGGGTCCTCGGGGACCGGGCACTCGTGCGGAACGCCAGCGACGCCAGGGACGGGAAGCTCTTCCCCGGTTTTGCCCGGCGGGAGCTGCTCGGCATCAAGAAACGCCGGTTGATGCGGTCCGCCGATACATCCCGAGCTCGGAAGCCGCGTGCCCGGATTTCCGGCGCCCGAGGGTTCGCGATCCCGGTCAGCTGCCAAGCCGAGCTCTTCGCAGCCGAGCACGTGCTTTGACGCGCTCGACGGCGGGAGTCGCCGCGCGCGAAGTGCTCCCGCGTATGCCGAGTCGCCGGAAGGATGGCTATCAGCCGCCCCCGTGGCACATGTAACACCGGGCGCAGGGGTCGCAAATGGTGGGCCTCATCCGCCGAGGGCGAGTTCGAGTCATGATCGCGGTACCGCCGGGGGTTCATCGCCCAAAAGAGGGGGGATCTCCGCCGCCGCCGGGTACATCTTGGCGATACGCCGCCGTGAACTCGCCCACCGGCGTGTCCTCACCGACTAGCCGGAGGACGACGTTGGCGATGGAGAAGGTGACATCACGGAAGAGAGTTCAACGTGACTCAAGCGTCCCCAAGATGTCGGGGAGGAGGTCCTGATTAGAACGGCGAGATCCGCCGCCGCGGATGGACCGGCGGGCTCGGTGAGCCCGCCCATGTCGGCGATCCGGTCGGTGGCGCCCACCGAGGCGCGCCAGGGATGTCCTCGCTGCCGCACGGCGCGAAGACGGTTCCCACGAGGACTTCTCCGACCGGCGTTGGTGGAGTCGAAGCGCCGGCGCAAAGACGGCGCCCGCCGGGCGACGAGAAGAAGCCATCGGCGGAAGATCGTCGCGACCAGGCCCCCTACCTACGCCAGCCAACCGCCGTGGTCCGGTATCGCGGCGACCACCGTCACAATAATCGACCGGGCTAGTGCATTCTCCGAATGGCCTAGCTCGAGACAATGACACAATGTTTATACCGGGTTCGGGCAAAATCAGGGCTCCCTAGTCCGGTGTGATCACTATCCGAGCTCAAACGCTGCATCGGAGTGCGCATAAGCGGATCGAGAGAGGGAGCGGGCTCCCAAGTCTCGTGATTGAGGCTAGTGCCAATATGAGGGTGATTAAGGGTGTTTGTGTGTGGAAACTTGGGCGTGTTGTCCCCCTCCCCCTCACCGAGAGCCCCGCCTCCTTTTATAGTGGCAAGGGAGCAGACATATGAGCTCTCGAAGTTGAGGCGAGAGTAGATAGAACAAAGAGCCACGAGCGGCGGGTAGGTGAAAGAGCTCTCGAACGAGCTCGTTGATTGGCCGGGAGCTCTCTTCGAGCTCTCGGTAGCTTTGGATGTCGGAATTGGTTGGTTGCCGCACGCTGGAATCCGGTCCGGCGATGGTCGCGTCGCCTGTCTTTAATCGTAGTTGGAAGCCGCTCTTTCGGTATGGGAGGGGCGGCCATGCCGCCGACGCCGGATGCACCCCGCATGTACCCGTAGGGGACCGTAGTAGAGTTGTTGGATGCGACGGAGTATGGCGAGGGCTCTCCCGACGAGCTCTTCGGTCGGGCAGAGTCGCCTTCGAGCTCTTGGAGACTTGGATGTTGAAATTGGTCGCCGCCGCGCAATCGAGGTTTGGCGGTGGTCCGCGGCCGTGTCGCCCTTAATCGCGGTAGGAATCGATCCCGGCCGACATGGGCGTGGCCATACCATGGATGAGGCTTTGCGCACGCCGATCGTACTTTTGAGGATACCGTGGGCGACGCCGTTGGAATCGATGGGGTATGGCGGTGTGATGGAAAGGACCTCCTCTGGAGTCGCTTTTTCCCGCCACAAAAGATTTGTCGAGGAGCGATTGGCCAACTCCGTACTTTGCGGCTTCGCGTGGAAGATAGACGAGCTCTTCCACCATCGCGGGTTTCGTCGAAAGCTTCGAGCTTCGGGCGAGGCGGGAAGAGGTCCTCGTATAAAAGGTGTTCATCATGCGGATGAGAGCTCACTCAGGGAGAGCTCGCTTGAGGCGAGAATGTGCCCCTTGGTTCTCGAGAGCTCATGCAGCGTCGACCGCAACGGCGAGAGGGCGCCCACGCAGCGGGGCTCTTTGGAGGATAGTGACCTCTTCGCGTTGACCGAGTGGGCTCTTAGCTTGTCGACATCGAGTAGGGAGCTCATTCTTAGCGTCCCCGCATATCGATCCCCCACAAGAACAATATCTTACAATTATCCGCTTGGGTGTAAATTTCGTATTCACACTCAAACGATGCAAACTAAAGGGGTCATGATTGAGAGTTTGTAAGTTTGCACAGCTTGTCTCGTTTGTACATGATACACTCCATTCATATATAAACTCTACTTTTTTAACTTGAAACATATCTAGTGCAAACCAACTCTCCGTGCAACCTATGCAAACCTAATCCTTGGCGTAGTGTCGTTGTCACGCATCGGGCGCGTGCCGGTCGGCCATGAAGCCCAACATCGGCATCACCTCGCCGGCGAGCATGGTCACCTCCTGGTCTCGCAAAGCCACCTTGCGCCGCATCGCTCGCCATGATGCGGTCGTGGTACGGCGCTGCTACCGTCTTCCTCGCCGTCGAGATCGCCTTCCCTTCCTCGACCACCGGCGACCTCAACCAGCTCCAGCTACTAGCGCTAGCTCCCGTGACCCACGCCACCACCCGGTCTTCTTCAACGTCATCATCGCCGTCCCCACCACCGCCTACTAGGCCTCCTCCACCGCCCCGTCGGTGCGGTGCCGTGCGGTGCATCTCGGGAAGAGGAGCAGCGGCGCAAAACAGCTTCCCGGCGGGTGGCGGTGTGCCTAGTGGGCGCACGCGGCGGTTCAAGCTAACGGGCCGTCCATCGCGCGCCATGTGCAGGCGCGCTGCCCCCGGCGACACCGGCGTGTTCTCGCACCGACCCGGCCGCCCGACGCCTACAAGCTCGCCCGGTCGCGCTTGGCCGCCCGGCGCGTGCTCTCGCCGAGCGCATCGCCGAATCCACGCCGGATCGCGACGCGAACTCTCACCGAGCTCAAGTCGCCCAAAGGTGTCCAGTCATTTGCTTTTGGCTTGCTTAGCATCCACTTAATCGCCATACCTTATTGTTAACACCGAATTTGGTAGGCCTGAATGATGAAGTGACCGGTGCAAGATGCTAATAAAAGCCAGTGCAAGATGCTAATAAAAAGCATTCGGCAAGCAGCTTGTGCAATAAAAGGTGGTCGGCAGAACTGTAGCATTCGGGAGGCTATTATCATTCTGCTGAGTCATAGGAGGACTTCACGTGTTCAGCTGTCAAGAATGATTCGGCAAGCCGACGGACGAGCTATCCTGGACAGAAGGGCCCACATTGTACACGCCATCAACGACTCCGAGAAGACTTGGAGTAGAAGTTATCTTTAGCTTGATTTCCCTTCTTTGTAATCGTAGTCAGTTAGGACTCGTATCAAGTCCAGGGTATAAATATTAGACCCTTGGCAACTGTAAGAAACAACCAATCAATACAACAACAACACGGCTCCGTGCCACCCCTATCGAGTCCAAGTCGTGTTGTCGATCTACTGCGAGAGGAACCATCGACCCGTCGACCTCCGTAAGTACCGGCAACCTTTCATTATGTCTAGTATCGTGCGGCAGATTTAGATCGTGATGTAGGTAGTCTTGTTACCATGCTTAGTATCGTGGCGGCGGATTTAGGCTATGGAGCATGAGGGTTCTTTGTTAGATCATGAGTCGCGGCAAGCACGCTAAGGTCTAGCTTGGAGCTAGTTATTGGCTTCATTAGATTTGGCAAGATCTAATGAATTCATCAAGTTACCACATGTTGCATGCTCCTATTTATTTTAATTATGTTTGGACACACTTTTGCCCAATTTAGATTGATAGAGCTCGGCTTCATCTTATCGTGGATCTAGTAGTCTTTAATGCCTTTAATGTTTATCTTGCCATGTCACTAGATCTATTTGCTTATCATAGCCGAGCTTAGATCAATCTAAGTTGCCACATGTTGCGGGTTAGGTGCACGATTAGCCTTGACAGATCGGGTACCGTGCGGCGGTCATGCGGTCTTTGGGTTACTCTAGATCTAGTCATCCGAAGTGGACTAGAGATCGGTTTTATCCCGATAGGTTTTTCGTGTGAGTTCCTTCTTCATGGACCCCGATTCGGTAAGCTTGCCGAATACGGTTATGCATATACGTGTAGCTTGCATGTGTATGTTTGTCTACAATTAACGCCTTGTCTTGCGGTGTATCATGCGGTAGATTGTTGTTAGGATGAAAAGGGTTTAGGATGATTAGTCGCTACGGACTAATAGGAATAGATCCCTATCTTTATCATTAGATCGGCTTACACATGTACTTTTTATTTATGCATACACGCTTCAATGAGTAATGAGTATCTATAGATCTATTTAGATATATGCATGCTTTTAGCTTACCATGAATAGATTGTATCATGCGGTGGATTGATCTAGTTGTGAGTAGTGGTTTGGATTTGCAACAAGCCGTATCATGCGGTGGATTAGCTTGTTACAGTTCAAGCTAGACGGGTTTAGGAAAACTAGACGTCTTGCGCGCACTAGTTGGATGAGACCTATGCATGTATTATTTAGATTAGATTTATATTTATGATTTATCATCTTTTATTTATCATGTTGTCAACTGATTCGATCTATGCAATAAGCTTAATGATATCATGTCTTGATGATCGATTTACTTGTTCAAACATGTCTTCTTATGCCCGTTCGTAATCGTATTCTTTCATGTTTTGTACATGCTTGCCGAACGCTACCGATAAACTTGTGGGCGTATAGCTTCTATAGCTATATGTCATCGTAAGTGGCTTCGTGGTCGTCGTACATGCGAACTGTCTTAGTCTCACCGTGCATGTTCCCGATCTCACGTTTATCTCCTCGTCAATTGCAAGTCAAATTGACTGGCACGCCACCGGATCAATACAACCGGGCTCTCAAGTTAAGATAGCTACTTCAGCTTGTCGGTGTGTGCGGCACAAGAGACGCTTTTTGTGTCAACACTTACCGTGCCCCCAAACGGATCGAGCTTGCTCGCCGACCGCCCATGGTGTGCGCACATGTATCAAACTATCAATGGTAGTTTAACAACGTCAATGGTGCTCCATGGGATCCGTGTTAAAAAGTTCACCTCCAACCTCTACCTCTTCTTCTTCGAAAGCAACCATGTCAAGGAAAATTATAGGAGCTCTATGAGGGTGCTCCATGGGATCGATAGCGTGCGGCTTTGCCCTTCTCACGACCCACCCCAATCGCTAGATCCTTCCATATAATGAATGAAAGTTCTTTTTTTTTTTTGGCAACGTATGCTTTGAAACTAGTTTCATGTGTAAACTATGAAAACTTCTCCAACCCGTGGGGTTTAAATCTAACTCGTGCATATCCGTGGGGAGGGGTTAAGTGACAAAAACCCCACCTGTTTTCATGGACGTTGAATCTAAATCATGTGGCATTGATTGTAGTTTTCCATAGTTTGCACATGAAGATAGCATGCACTCCTAAATTTTTTTTAAGACTATGTTTAGTCGATCATCTAATCTAATCTAATCTAATCTAATCTAATCTAATCTAATCTAATCTAATCTAATCTAATCTAATCTAATCTAATCTAATAACAAAACCCACTAAGCTAATTCTCTTGACATGCAAAATGTCCACCTCAATGAGTCCACTATCTACCCCACTATTTATTTCTCTACATGCAAAGCGCCCACTTCACCGGTTCACTAAAATTTTTCACTAGCAATTTCTCTTGACTGCGTCCATCTTAGCGCTCCACTATCATTTGCAATTAAAATTCACTAGCACAAGAAATATGATATTCACGTTAGTGAGACACATAATATATTCTACATTTATATTCTCTACTTCATACCCGCGCAACGCTTGCTGAAAAAAATCCCTAGCACACTAGAATTGGGAGATCCCATCCCAAAAAAAAATAGGAATGGAACCATCCCATATTGTCCTTAAACCAAACAAATGTTTTATTTATGCCTCTCGGCTTGATTGGTTTTCATACCCTTACAAATTATAACCCATCTTCTAATTAAATGGCGGGAAAAGAGGAGGAAAGGGAGTGGGAAGATAGTGAAGCCGATTCTATAAGTTGACGGATAGGACAAATTTGGTAGTGTAACATCTCCGATTTCCACGAAGGGAAATCCATAGAATGAAGTATAACACGATGGTCCCCAAGGATCATTCCATCACATTACCCGAATTACGATCGACATGAGTCAAACTTCGAATAAAAAGAATGCAAGTAGAAGGGTTTATAATAGTACATCGCCACTTGGCGGATCAATCGAGTCAAGCAACAACCTGAACAAAGATCGAAGACTAGAAGCTAGGCGCGAAGCATATTCATAATCCATCTCCATCTTGAGCGTAGGCACGAGACCATCTAATCCTTCTAATTCATCATGAGTCAAGTAATCAAGACATCGCCGCCCGAATGTGCAGGCCATGGTCAAGACCGGATGAGCTTTGGTGGAAAAAAGAAATAAGGGATCTAGCAATCCTATTATTTGGCTGTGTGGTTTGCATCCTTAGCGCATGCGAAGCAACAAGTAGTAATAAATTCAATATTATTAGTTCCAATTACAAGTTCTAATTACAATTCTCATCCCACCTCACCTGCTTCTTCCCAAACCATCACCATATATCACACACATCTCACAACTCTCATATCCACTTAGCGACAAGACAACTCCAACTCCTACGCATTGCCTAATCGGCCTCTCGACCGCTAAGCTCTCACCAGAAATCCCCACAAACTACTAGTACTCCCAAGGTAAGAAGAGAAGAACACCTCTCCTACTTGGCCGAAAGTAGTAACCGATGGGGTAAAACCCAACAAGTAAGCCGCTGCACACCTTTAGGTTGTCCAAAGCTTGAAGGCCGGCGCCCCTTTAGGCGTCCGGGCCCAAAAGTCGATCCATGCCCGAAGGCGATAATACGTATTGATTTAAACTCTACAGAGCATGTACACAAGACCACCTGATCACCATCATCGATGCCCTAGGAGCACCTAGGAAGATTTCAGCTGCCTTCTAACTAGCATGATGCCACCCTACCACTCATCCTCGACACACCGCGATGACCACCGGCATGCCGAGATCGTGAGACGCAAAGATCGGGCCCATCAGGGATACTACGCTTCTGAGGACAATGTGGCGCGCGACCACCAAATTCTCCCTACACTATCCGCTAACAACCTA
Organism: Hyparrhenia diplandra; assembly: GCA_015847255.1. Classification (NCBI taxonomy): domain Eukaryota; kingdom Viridiplantae; phylum Streptophyta; class Magnoliopsida; order Poales; family Poaceae; genus Hyparrhenia; species Hyparrhenia diplandra. The sequence goes on along the minus strand of JADLZK010011892.1, from coordinate 37,572 downwards.
GTAGTAGTGGCACCGCCCTAGCCAGTCGGACTACCCGTCCCCTGCCCCTTTGGGGGCGAGTGTTGAGTACTAGGTTCCCACGATTCCGTCCCAATGATACATCAGTCCTTAGGTTGACCAGACAAGACATCTTCTCAACTTCTGTGCACTCGATGGCACCTTCGGCCTGGGGCTTCATTCCACAAAGGCACTCCACCCCAGAAACTCTCGGCAAAATCACCATGTACCCGCCATAGGTACCTTTCACTTAGGGATTCCCGAGGTTGCACCCCCTGTAAGGTCCTAGATGGCTAGAGGGTGGAGGGGTGAATAGCCTATAAAAATTCTACAAACTCAACTAAACAAACCGATTAGTATGACAAATGGCGTAAATGCGGTTTGCACTAGCTCTAGTGTCTTGCAAGCCTCTAGTGACAATTCTAGATAAGTTCTATAATCTCTATGTCACACAATTGCTATGTCACTAGTCTATCTAATGAACAATCCTAAATATGATCCTTAGGCTAGCAAGAACAACTACACAAGCAAAGCTAGCTCTCTACTCAAAGTAAACTAGGAATGCAATACGAGAGCGGTGATCTCAATATACCAATGTGTAGAGGCAATGAATCAATCACCGATATCGAGGATGAACAATCACAATATGAAGATTAAGCCAATCACCAAGACAAAGAGACACGTCGATGTGTTGACCCGGAGTTCACTTGTACACCGACAATTTAGTCTCCGGTTGTGCCGACCAACACAAGGATGGTGCTTGAGCTAGGCGGTGCACTTGCTAGCCCCAAGCCACCACTCACAAGTGAGGTACCCAAGACACGGGCAATGTATTCCTTGCACTTTGTCTTCCCGACGAGGAGTGTGAGATCCTCTCACAAATCACCGGAGGTGGCCAAGAACAATCACCTTCTCTTGCCAACGCCTCCACCAAATCACCAAAGCCGCCTAGGAGCGGTGTCTCCAAGAGCAAAAGGAAACTAACCGGCTCACAACGATCTCCAAGCGTCACTAGATGCAAGAACTTCGATGCAATGCACTTGGATCCCCACAACTCTCAAGATTGAAGCTCACAAGCAAGTATGAGAGAGGGGGAGGGCTTTCTCTTAGCACAAAGGAGCGAGGAGTGTTTCAAAATGGCCAAGAGAAGTCCCCCACGCCGGCCACCCTCCTATTTATAGAGGTGGGGGCAAAACTAGCCGTTTTCCCCTTTCCTGCGACGGGTGCGGACAGTCCGCCTCATTGAGCTCGGACAGTCCGCCCCTAAAGAAACTAGCCGTTGGTTTCAAAATCGTTGAAGTCAGCACACGCGACAATCCGCCCATAGGGCCCCGGACGTCCGGCTGCTCACCACCGGCGAGAACCGGAGGGATCAAAGACCTCCCGCGCCGTTGGCTAGAAAAAGCTTGTGGACAGTCCACCACCCGGGGCTGGACAGTCCGCCTTTTGAACAACGAGGCCGAGAGACAGGGAGTCGCAGAATCTGCTCGTCGGCCCAGATGACTTTGCGGACATCCGCCCAAAGGGCCCCGGACAGTCCGCCTTTGGAAAACCGAGGCCGGAGAGCGTAAACGGTCGAAGTTTCGCTTGTTGTCGAAAAAACACGGCCGAGACGATCCGCCCATAGAGTGCGGACAGATCCGCCCCTATACTTCCGAGCACAACCAAGAAGTCCAGCGTTCCTCGTTGATCGTCCGGGATATGCTTACGGGCGACAATCGCCCATAGGGCACGGACAGTCGCACCTGACGTTAGGAAAAAAATCCAAAGAACACCGAACTTCAACAAGTTAGCCATCGGACTGTCCGCGGCGAGGCCCGGGACAACCGAAGTTTCCCGTAAACTCCTTTTCAAGCACAACCAACTTTTCGCCGCTTGGTACAAGTTACCAACACGTCGAAGAACACCCGACACCAAGTGTTAGCTTTTTCAAAACATTTTTCCAAGCGCGAAGTTAGCTCTCTAGGTTAGAATGCATGCATATGAATTTTGAACCTAGAGGCACTTGAGGACCGATATGTACGATAAGTTTCCCTCTTTATAGTACGACTTATCGATCCTAAATCACCCACACCCTCTATGGTGTCTTGAGTGCAAAATCAAAAGGCCCTATGGTTATACCTTTGCCTTGGGGTCAAATGATCTCCAAACCTCATCATGTTGGGTGCTTGATCACCTTTTGGATCACCTCGATCCATCATCCATGATCACCATGCTCCAACTTGACACGACCAATCTCCAATCTAGTCAAACACTTAGCATCGAGAGATTAGTCCTTAGGTGCCACTAATTATCCAAAACGAAACTAGAGATCTTCACCCCTCGGCAAGACTGGAGTCCCCTATGACTCATCGTAGATCTTGTCCAAATAGACACAACCCTCACAACACACCCAAGGCACACGCAGAGTCTCACTCACCAGGTATCACGAGTCACCAAGTATCACAAGGCACCCAACAACAAAAGTCACCAACCGGCACATATACTCCGGTTTATATATATAACGTAAGTGAGATATAGCCAATGCAAGCAAGCAGGCAGGAAATATATAAGTGCGAGCGCAAAGCTGGGTACTTGGGTGGTTGGGTTTCAATCAAGGCATTCAAGGCTCAGGCAAAAGCATGCATCATATATATACTAGCAAAGGAGTAAAGTAAAAGCGCTAGCATATCTACTTGCAATGTCTAAATAGGATTCTCTACTAGTAAAGTGCTGCCATGGCACCTGCGATGTCGAGGAAGTAGTGGTACTAGTCTTCGTCAGTTGGTGTAGTCGTACACTAGGTCGTCCTCCTCAGGCAGCTCCTCCTCCGGGACTGAAAACATAACGTAGAGTTGCGATAAGCGACTCCTATAGAGGTCCACAAAGAAGCAAAATATCCAAAAAGATCCAAAAAGCACTCATGGGTAACCCTATCTCGTAGAGCTTGAATTTAGAAAAAAAAATTGGACTCTTGTTTCATAATTTTTCGACATTGTATGAATTAGTTATGAATTTTCTAAGGTTTACACAATTTCTCGAAATTGGAAAAAGATCCGTTTATTCGGGCCGACATGTGGCGGCTTATGGGTGATTCGGTGATGTCGGCATGACGTTATCTTGAGGTCCGGTCGTTTGTGGCTAACAGGTGGGTCCCGCGGCATTGGTTAGTGACAAAGGGACCAGTCAACGGTAGGTGGGCCCGAGTCAATGGTCAACGTTGACCCGGTCAACTCATAGATGGGCTGATATTGGGCCTTGTTGGGTCGGACATGGGTCGGGTTAGCCGCTGGCCCTAACACGTGTCGGCGGTTGGACTAGGCCACGTCGCATAGGCGGCTCCTACTAGGCTCGGTTCACGGGCCGGTGTAGGCGGGTCCATGGTGGACTACGGCGCCCGCCTATAGACCAACACAGGGTCCATGGTAGACCTTGTCCACCTTCTCTTTCTCCCTACTGGTTCACGATGGACAAGGCATAGGCGGGGGCATCTCTTCTTCTTTCCCCCATCCTGCTCTCATTTCCACTCACGGCGACGCACGCGCGCCCGGCGAGGTCGCACCGGCCACGCCTCTAGGCGCTCCACGGGCGACAGGAGGGCCTCTAGGTCTTAGTCGAGGTTCACCGGTGGGTTCAAAGGCGGTGGATTGCCACACCTTGCGGCCGGTGCTCGCGGAACAGCGGGCACAGGCGGTGTAGGATGGCGGCGAGGCGGATGGTCAAGGCGAGGCACCGGCAAGATCACGTTGCACGTGGCGGCCTCATGGTGCTTCGGCATCCTAGGATGGACGCAACGGTGAGGGCAAAGCGGCGATGGCGGCCAGCCCGGTTGGGCCGTGGCGGCGGGTCCCAAGCACCATCGGTGAGCGGCCGTGTGGAGGTTGTGGCTCCAATCAAGACCAAAGGTGGCTCTTTTGTGTCAATTGAAGTTGTACACAAGGCAAGGAGGGCAGCGCCGACGACCATAAACCACGGCGGAGTCCGATCAAGACGAGGGCTTTCGTCCTAACTAACTAGCCGGCTAGGTGCGGGGTGATGGCGAAACTCATCGGCCGCTCTTGTGCCTCGTGGTCGCCGGATTGTCGGGTATGCGTCGGGAGGCGGCGGTGCTCGAGGAGCACCCGTGCCGGGCGGCGAGGCGATAGGCTAGGGGTTCAAGGATCCTATGGATGGGAAGGCGACGGCTTGGGGCATTCTACGCCACTGCGGGACGCGATGGCGGTCCGCAGGCCGTTCTTGGCGGGTTAGGCCGAACGGTGGTGGCGGATTACGGCCGGTCTTGCCATGGCATCCATGGGCTGTGTGCGTGTTCGCCGGTGTTCCCGAGCGGTGGGGGCTCGACAAGGTCGTGCCTTGGTTCAATACATGTGTGCTGCGTGTGTGGTTTCATGTGGCGGCGAAAAGACGGAGGCTTAGTGCTTCTAAGTGAGAGAACGCGGCGGAGGACATGAGCGTGCACACGACGACGAGCATGGGTCGATGCTCACCTTGGGAAAAACCCGGCGAGATGAAGCGAATCGGGTGGCGAGGTGGTCCGGACGATGGCGCGAGTGCCCATGCGGCAAATGGGGCCGGAAGACGGACGCGCCCTCTCCTTGGCTCGCGGTTCGGCGGCGGCTCCCGGCGGCGTTCGGCAAGCTCGGGCGGCGGCGGTCCTTTCCCCGCCTCCTTCCTCTCCCTTCCCTCTATTCTCCTTCTTCTCTTGGCTTGGTCAAGCGTGGGCAAAACAAGGCCGCCCGGTGGCGCGGGGTCCTCGGGAACCCTAGGGTGTCGGGGCACTATTTTTATAGGGTGACGGTGCCCATGGATTGGGTGGATGGTGACCGCCGAAGGAGGAGGGACTTGGATGGGTGACCGGGGCTCCGGGTTGGGGTTCTCGGGTCACGACGCAATCCCGACCGCGTTCGCGTTGGCACCCCACCCGATGACGGGGGCGGTCAAAAGGAGGGACAAGGCCATGCCTTGGCAAGCGGGCGTCATGGCGAGGCGGTAGCGCCAACCCGGCCTTGTATGAGGGTGTCTTCGGGGACGGCGGAGGCCGCTGGCGGGCGGCCTACGTGGTGGGGCATCGAGTGCGTGGTCTAGGTGCGGTCTTGCGGGCGGCCGGCGGGATAGGCTCGCCGGCCTTGGATCCCTTCCTCCCGTAGCGCGGTGCTCTGCTCCCCGGCGATAAAAGCGAGAGAGGCGAGGAAAAAGGTGAGGGGAAGAAGATGACGGGCGGGGCCCTCATCTTTTGCCACGTGGGCGGGCCGGCCCGCCACGCTGGCGGGCTTCTCTTCCTTCTTTGGGGGTTTGGGCCGCGGCGTGGACAGGACAGGCCGTTGGTGGATGGCTTGGTGGCCATTTCGGCCAGGCTGGGCGGCTGCTTCCTATCGGCCATTGGCCTCTCCTCTCTTTTCCTTTTCTACCTCTTTTTTTATTTTCTATTTCTACTTTAAACTATGCCAGCTTTCTATTTTCTATTTTGTACCTCTTTTCTATTTTCTATTCTCTATTCTCTTATGTGGCATGCTAAGCTTGCATACCCCTTAATGGAGGTCACTAGGGGTCATTAGTGGTATAGGGTTCCATTTCCAACGGCTAGCAACACAAGAGGTTTGTTTATAAAAGTTGTTATTTGATTTTATTAAGCGATACATAAAATCAAATAAAATCCCAATCACACTTGTAATTAAAATGCAAATGCTCCAACAAAAAATAAATATGGGTGCTACTTGTGCAACTAGGTAATGTTTTCCTACATTACATTCACCAATCATGGGCTATTTAAGAAAAAATTTTGTTGGTTGCAATTTTTAGGTTTCAAAATTTTCGGGTTGTTACAGGTAGCTAGCGACTAGAAGGGAGTGGTGGCAGGACACATGTGTGTTGTCGTACCCAAATTTAAAAACAAAATTGGATACGGAAAACCTTAATTGTGCCCAGGAATGCTTATTACATACAAAATCTTATGAAGAAATCAAACTAATCAACTCTCAAGCGAATTGGGCCGGCGAGAGAAGGTAAGGCTTCATCTTTTCATTTTCCTTTTCTCTTTTTTGTTTTCTTTTCTATACAAATCTATTTCAAAATATGAATAAAAAACTGATTTTGAAAGACAATAAAATATGAATAATATTTGTAACAAGCATATAAAATTTGTAACTCAAATAAAATAATGCAAGAGTATGAATGCAACAAGCATACCAAATTAAATTATGGAATTGTTTAAAATACATATTTTATCGAAATTTAATTACTAAAGCCTATTTAAATCTTTTGAAATTTTATACAAATCATTAAATCATCTATTTTATTCAGTATTTTCTATTCACATCCCAAAATTAAAAATTTGGGGGTGTTATGTGTGGATCCATAATCTATTGCATCGGAGGAAATGTGGATTTAGTGACTCTTGCTTTTTTTAGGACTTGAGCCTATTCGAGCTTTTTTTCTCATGAATAAGATAAAATCTCGTTTAGGCGGGAGTCTCCAAAAACGAAAGTTTGACCTATAGTCACTCATATAGCATAATAATAATGTTTGTTGCAACAAAATTATTGCGGTAATACACTAATTTCAGATATAAATCCAATGTAAAGGAAACGAAGGATTATACAAAATACACACACTGTGTTAGCTCGGATGTTATCAATAATTCAATGTGCCTGTGAAACCGGCTGTTACGCGAGACCCCCTTTTTCCTGTTAATTAACGAGGTTTTCGTACAACTGACTGGTAATTTTGTCCGCCCAGCGCTCTCGGATGAATCAGCTCGGATCGGATGAGACCGTGTGCAGACTGCAGCGAAGCATCAGCAGACAGATGATGATGCAGGCTTGACGCCCCAATGACCATGTCAGTGCTGACTGACTTCCTTCCACCTTCCAATGGCATCTACCCCCGCGCTGCGTCGTGGGATCGTGTCCCCTCCCTGGTTTGGCTGACTTCATAGCCTCGTCTCCTCTTCTTGCCGAAGCCACTAGCCAGTCACCAGTCATGAAGGCCGCCGCCTCGCGCCGACGAAGCCGCCGCACACTGGCAGCGGTGCTCGCGCCGCTGCTCCTTTTCATGGCCGCGGAGCTCGCCTTCAATTCCTCACCCTTCCTCGCGCTCGCGCCCCATAGCGACGACGACGCTTCTGCGTCGTCACCATCACCGCCTCCGCCACCGTCGTCGCCACGTGGCGATGAGCAGCGGGTGGCGGTCTGCCTGGTGGGTGGCGCCCGGCGGTTCGAGCTGACGGGCCCGTCAACGCGCGCGGCGCGCTACGTCCTGGCACCGCTCCTCGCCGTGGGCGCCACCGACGTGTTCCTGCGCAGCCCGCTCGACGCCGACGCCTACAGGCTCTCCGTCCTGGCCCGGGCCGCTGAGCGGGGCCAAGTGCCGGCCATGCCGCCCCGCCTGCCGCGGCGGGTGCGTGGCGCGGCACGTCGCGCGCCTGCACCGCGGGTGGAGCTGGACCGAGTGGCGGAACGGCACGCTGGAGCTCTGCGACGCCAGCGGGCCGTGGGAGCGCGGGAGGGAGGCGCTGGTTGACGAGGTCGCCGGCGCCGAGGCCGCGGCAATCCGCCGGAGCGTGGCGCAGATGGGCGCGGAGGAGTGCCTAGCAGAGGTCCAAGCTCTCGAGGCACGCGCAGAGCGGTGGGACGCACCGAGCCCAGCCGAGATATGCCGCCTCCGGTTCGGACTTGGATCGCTGGCAATGGCAGGCACTGAGTCTTTATCCTCTCCTTCTCCGATCTCCGCCTGGTTCTTCTCCGATCCCTACCCCTATCCTCCTCTGCCTGGGTTCTAGCCTTTCCTCTACGACTGAAGCTTTGAGTCCATATTCTAGATGCTACCACTCAAACAAATGCATTAGAATGCATTCAATATGCATGCATGAAGTTCTGCCTCCAGGTAAGGAAGATCAACTTCTGACTAAATCTTGTAAAATGATCGGAGAAATATGGGCACTATTGGCATCCCTTTGTACTAATGATATCAAGGACCAAAACACAAATAGTGATACTCCTGCTGCATGTCTCAAATTAAGTCCCTAAGCTTCCAGAATGATAGTATGTTATAGTGTCAGTTCCAGCCTCACACTACAGCATATCCTGAACAACATAACGTAGTCGGGATGATTACAGTGTGCTACAACTATGTCCTAATGGGTCTCAATGTTGTCTTGAAACTACATGAGAGAAAGCATATAACAAACCTGAGCATGAGTTCTTACCACGGAGGGCAAATGGAGACTCTCTCAAGGGTGCAAATTGAGTGTTGTTGTTGTACTTCTCCATTGCTGCACAGCCTGCACAAGAACCAATAATCATGGATTAACATCAGCACATAATCACAGTTTTGGTAAAAGAAAACTTGAATACAAATTTTGCCAACCAAAACATAGAAAGATTAACTGATATCAATTAATTGGAGAATACCAGAATCAATTGATCCTAATGAACTTGGTGGTTTAGAACAAACCCAAGTGACATATTTCAGAAAGCCTCTTTCCCTCTCCTCTTCCCGTCCCCCGCTATCACCTATAAAAGCCCGTAGTGTCCCGTTTCCAACGACGACGAGCCAAAAACCTTTCAAACCCTCTTTCCCTCTCCTCTTATTTACCAGAACTAGTAATCATACGGAAATACTCAACGTTTCCCGGCCTCGCACATGATGACAGCGGACAAGGACGCTCGCCGGAGTCGCCGCGAGCAGGCGGACGATGGCGCTCCCGACTACGCTTCCCAGAGTCCCGAGCCGGCGGACGACGACGCTGCCGAGGACGCTTCCCGGGCGGACGATGACGCTCCCCGGACTCGCGACGCGTCTACCCAGACTAGCGACGTCGAGCCGGCGGACGAGGACCCTCGCCGGACTCGCGACCTGGACCCTGCGAACGCTCCCGAGGACTCGCGACCTGGACCCGGTGACCTGGACCCGGCGAACGATGATCTTGGTACGTGGCGAAGAGATTCGCTGTTGTTTGGTTCTTGATTCCGCCCTGATGGTTTCGTGGCGAAGAGACTCTTTGTCGGAAGATTTGCTTGGTTTTCTTGATTCTGCCCTGATGGTTTCGTCAAGAGATTTGTTTAGTTTCTTGATTCCGCCCGATGGTTTCATGGCGAAGAGACTCGCTGTTGTCGGAGATTTGTTTGGTTTCTTGATTTTGATTCCGACCCGTTTCTCCGGTTGCAGGGGCTGTTCAGGAGCAGCAACTCAATACAATAAATCTTTGGTCTGATAATATGGAGCATGGCTTTCGTGAGATCAAGAAGATTTTGATCAAGGAAAAAGTGAAGTGGATTGCTCTTGATTGTGAATTCTGTCCGAGTGACGAGCCGGGCCCGCGGTGGACTAATCCCGTGGATCCTGATGAATGTTTCTTTCAGATGAGCAGCAACGTGAATAATGGAGACTTAGTTCAAGTGGGTCTTGTGCTCGCGGATGACAAGTTTTCCATGGTGAACGCAAGGATTTATCAGTTTAATCTTGATTTCGATGCCTCAACAAGAGTCCCATGCAGCCAGGGAGTTAATTTTCTGCGGAATGCCGGCCTAGATCTTGATGCCCACGCAAGCCGTGGGATCCCACTTGCTGAGTTCTCACAGTTCTTTTCAAACTCTGGATTGGTGTGCAATGACAATCTGACATGGGTAACATATCAAGGATTCGCAGATTTGGGATACCTGATCAGAGGGATCACTGCAGTACCTGTTCTGGAAGACCGAGCCGCATTCTTGACCTCTGTGCAGCAATTCTTCCCAAGCTTGTACGACCTCAAGACATTCCACCGAATGGGCTTCTGCTGCGAGAAATCTCAAAGAGGAAACAACAGTTTGGAGAGCATGGCTTTCAGGCTTGGAGCAATGCGGACTACTGGAGTGGCGCATCAGGCCGGCTCCGACGCCCTTCTGACACTTGATTGTTTGAGTCGGATGGCGACCCGCGAGCCAACGTTCGACCCCATGATAAGGCTCAAAGGCGTGCTCTATGGTGTTGTCAGTGCAGAGACCGTCCCAAGAGACCCGGGTGCTTGCGACACTGCTGTCGATGTGGTGCACGTCCGGGCTTCCAACTTCAAGCAACACTCGGAGGTTATCACCAAGCTCTTCCCGCTGTTCGGGTTCGTATCTGCTGCTGGAGTGATCGTCAATGGCAATGCGGCATTGCGCCTGGAGACTTACGCGACCGCGCGAGCGGATGTGGCGCACACCGGTGGTGGAGCTGTGGCGATGGCCGTTTCAGATCCACGTGGATGGCTAGCTCACGGCAAAATCTGGGTCTTTCACCTGAGCTATGCACCAGCCGTGAATGAGGTGAGCCCTGCCATGCTGGCGGGGCTGCTGACGAGTGTGGGAGCCGTTACAAACCCAGTCGTGAGCTGGGTGTCCTCCGGAAGCGCGGTCTTCCTCTTCCTCGTCAACCAACCTGCTGACGACTGCTGATCTTCCACAGAACCGTGGCGCCTTCATCAGGCTCTGCGAGTGCTTCTTCCCCGCATTCTGTATCGCGAAGCCGGAGCCCGACGCCGGTGCAGACCCGCAGTTGGGGCCCTTCAAAGGCGGCCTCACTGCCCTTCGTCAGTTGCTAGCCAGGCCCAGGCGGTCTGAGTGGAACTCGATTTCGGACCTGGCCTGAGTGTTTGTGAGACTTGGGCTGTGTAAGTAAAGGAACCATTCTTTGTTTCTTTGATTGAGAGGGTGCCCAGGCGGTCTGAGTGGAACTCGATTTCGGACCTGGCCTGAGAGACTTGGGCTGTGTAAGTAAAGGAACCATTCTTTGTGTTCTTTGATTGAGAGGGCTTTGGTTCCTTTTTTTGATACTAAGTCGTCAGTACAGTTTGGAAAGGTAGTGTTCACTGTCAGTTGGATCTCGATGTTATTTTTTTTTTCTCTCCTATGTATTGCTTTGAGGTTCTGCTCGCCGGAGTTCCATCGGCGAGGTGGACTAGTTAGCGCTAGCTGGTAGTGGGCTGACCACCGGCGAAGGAGTGAACGGCCCAAAGGCCCAACACAATAGCAGGGAGAGGGGAAGAGATAGAGAGAGAGCGTCGGGGTATCGAGCGGCGGCGGGATCCAGCGAGAGCCTCGGGGTATCGAGCGGCGGCGGGATCCAGCGAGTGGCGGCCGGCAAGGTGAGTGAGAGATACGGCTCCGGGCGTTTCTGTTTTTTCCCCTCCCGTGATTTGAGGTTTGAACATGCCCTGAGCGCCGCCTGTACCTGCATTGGGGATCCGGGGACGAGGTAGGTCACTCGAGCTGTTTCTGCGTTTGTTATGGTAGATCTGGAAACCATTGGTAATCACCTGATTCTTTTAGCGGTTTTGTAAAACTTAAGACAAAGTGATAGGCAGAATCAATTCTGAGTGCTGTAGCTGAACAAGGGGCACTTGCAATTGTAGTGATAACAAAACCCTGGGCCAAATCTACCATATCATCTTGGATGTACATACTTGTCTGAATTTCTTGTATACCATTGTTGTAATCTCATTTTTTGAGATCAGGCTGGCCTTGGAAATGCACGCGTCTGGAATATAAATCTCTGTGCATTTCCTTTTTTATAGAATTTATAATCAATAAGAATATTGCTCTTGAAATTGGTTTATCTGATCTTACTTTTTAGAAGAGTTTTAAATGTGCTAATATTTTAATATGTTATGTAACGGTAAAAAAAAAAAAGGGGCAAAAATAAAGTGGGAGGTTTCGTTTTCTCTCGAAATAAAAGGTGCCTAAAGGAATACAAGTATTTATTTGCCTATTATTATCTAGTATAAATGGATAATCTTCACAAAAATAGATGGAGACACTTCCAGCTGTGAGTGTTGCCAGTGGGATGAACTAGAGAGCACCTTATATTTGGGTTTAAAATTTCTTGATATATTTGGCTAGTGGTTTGAGGTGCTGTAGACTAGAGCTAGTCCAATCATTACGGTGGGATTGAGCTGGTTGTTTGGGGCGAAGTATAGCTACTGATCTCAGGGTGCTGACTGGTGGGAGTTATTCAGAGTGTTGTTTGGCAGGAGATAGACTTTTCGCTGTTTTAGCTAGCTGATATCCATTATAAAATAATAAGTAGAATTTTAGTCTAGTTTTCCGCTTGCCTCTATTTGTGATGTTAGTTTTCTTTTGTTCATCCCTTTGTGCTGTTAGTTTGCCTCTTCGATCAGTCATGTGGTGTATATCAGGATTCATTTATAGCAGTGTTCTCTGTTCCACATGAAAAAGGTAGTCCAGGACATGTTTTTGCAGACCACAGCATGGTGCAGGGGATGACCCAGAAATCTTTTTTGTTGGTCCTTCAAGCAGATGTTATTCTTGTTGGTGCTCATGGCATTATTGCTCTCCTCCCGCAACTGGCAATGGGATCTTTAGCATTTTGAACGAACATTGTTGGTTGCAGCTTGGTATTAGAATGGCCAGTGCCCTCTTTGTAATGTCCTTTTCTATTTATGCATTATCTGCAGCAGTTCTGAATGAATTTGTCCATCAGTTGTTATGTCAGAAAAGTTCACTTCCTTTTAAAATATTCCTCAGACGCTTGCTATCTGTTCTATATGGTGAGTGTACTTTTTTTTTTTTTTGTTGTCTCTGCATTTTTGCGTTGTTATCTGAATACCACTGTTTTTTAGGCATCATCTTCTTTTTTTATATTCTATATATAGGAATCTCATTCACGTATGTCTTCCAGCGAGGGGAAGGTTGCTATGAATAATAATATTTTTACAAAATGGATGTATCTTATCTATTGGGGATTGCTTAGGACTTGACATGAATGAACAAAACAGGAAGCTGCTGCTTATTTCTGTTTATGGAACAAAGGACTCTGTCCAGGCAAACAAGATCTATGTTTTTTAAGCGAAAACAGTAGGGAAAACCCCTACTTTCTGATAAAAACAAGATTTATGTAGTCATTGCAGCTACCAAGCTGCTTCTTGATTATGCAATGTTTAACCTCACTTGCTCTGCAGATGATAGCTTAAGAAGCTTGATGATAAAAAATTCTCAGCTTTTATTGGCAAAAAATGGCAATGTCCATTATGAGCATATGAATGCTGTTGTGCTTGAAATTTTCACAACATTTTAATGCCTGAGGAAGCTACTTTCAAGTTATGCTGTTGTCTTTCTGTCTTTAGTGTGTGGAGTAGGAACTCTGACTGGAGTGAGAGTGAGTATGCCTTTTGCTATCTGTGTTTTTTTTTTGGAAGGATGCATTCTGCTATCTGAATGTGAATCCATTTTGCATGAATCATTGTGTGTGAATCATTATGTGTGGATTATTATCTGTGAACCATTATTGTTAAGTTGTTTCTCTGTTCATTTCATTCATACATTTCATGCATACATTTCTTTCATATATTTGGATTTAGTTCATTTTCAAATTAATGGTTTCATGGTTTGAAAAGGTTTCGGCTACCGCCACTTTTCAGTTGAGGCTACTGCAGAGAGAACAGCAACAGGTAACTCTTTTTAGAGTTACACTGGTTGTATTATCAATTTTGTGTCGGAGAGAATAATATGTATTAGAATCGATCAATAGAGAGGCTGTTTGTTTGTTGGTAACAGGTTTCTGATCTGATGCTGTTTAGATAATTTAGTCTTTCAATTTTTTCCAGTGATAAGGAAAACCAAGTTGATTGTGTTTGTAATCTCAGTCGTTTTTCCTTATTTTGCATTGGGTGACTTTTTTAAAACTCAAAATGTAATAATTCAGCCACTCTCTTTTTTGACTGGGAAAAAAGCTCATTAATTCTCGTGTTTTGATTGGTTAAAATAAATCGAATGATATCAATGAGAAGTTCCATGTTTTCTATGATGTCAGGTCTGATGATTGTCTAACTATTCATGAAGTTAAGAGCTTTTATGCTGATTCTCGCTATGTAGCATGCATAAACAATCTTCTTGTTTTGTTTCTTTTTCCTAGGCTGAATTTCAACAATCTGCTGCAAGTTTTATATGTTTCATATCGACAGATATGACCTCTCAGCACTGGTGGATATTGAGATTTTGTAGTCTGCATGCTGTGTGACTAATTACGGTCATGAATTGCAGGTAATCTGGTGTTGGACTGGATCAGCCACACTAGACTGAAAGTGATCAAAGAAACTATATAATTTTTTTAGGTTTATTTTGGCGACAACTTGGGCCATGTCTCTATCAAAAGTTTCAGGCGAGGCCATGGGGAGCAAAGCTGCAAGATGTATTTTGGTGACAGCAATTTTTTTCATTTGTTTGTGGCGAATGCTACGACTTGTTTAGGGTGTGGTGTAAACTTTCTTCCCATAACGCAATCCAATGATAGACTAATTCAATTTTGGTTTTCTAGATACATTTATTTTGCTATAAGCATTTAGTAGATACATGCTACGTTTAGAAATGCTAAAAGGTGTATTCTTTGAAAACGCATTGATAACTAGTTGAATATAGTAAGAAGACCCATTTTTGTTACATTAGTTGTTTGGATTTTGCTGAATATTTTTGAAAAATAATACTTGGTGTTCAGGACATACATACTGCAAAGAGGATCTCAGGTCTCAGAAGAACATAAATCAATCAAAAAGACGAAAAACGAGACAAACACGTACAAATAAATTATTATTTATAGTAATAAATAAGCAACCATTCGGCAGTAGTGCTGCTTCATGAGGGAAATACTAGAGTACTAGCTTTGGTTAGTAGTTGGAGTAGAAAAGCATGGGGAAAAGGTCATGGCAGCGTGGAGTTGAGTCGAAGAAGGCATGTCGCACTAGGCTCTCGCGGTATTCCAGGAACTCGAGTAGCCTCTTCTTGGAAGGTGAAACCTGGGCAAATCACCCTCTTCTCCTTGATGTCGTAGACCCTGGCCACTGGACAGCCGGGGCTTCCAATCAGGATGGCACCACCACTCCCGGTCGCCGTTGGGAATGGGATCACCTTGCGCACCGATACCTCGTTGTAGCCATAATACCACGGCATGGGCATCTCCACCCGGCAACGCAACTCCCAGGTCTCCGTCTTGTAGTCCTGCAGCACCCAGACGTCCAGCGAGGTCAGGCTGCGCATGGCCGCAACGTTGAGCTCGCCGTCGAGCTCGAACAGGAACCTCATCATCATCCCGCACATGTCCGGCGGCCGCGACATGAACCGGAACGTCTCGGAGGCCGTGTCGAACGCCAGCATCTTGCCGGTGCTGTCGGCCTCAGGGTGCTCCGACAGCCAGTGGAGGGCGCCACGGTGGGACACGGGATCCTCGTACACGGAAAGTTGGAACGGGCGCCAGGGGGCGCTACCCAGCCGGCGGGGAGCGGCGGCGCCGGCCGAGAGGACGTAGTAGTAGGCCTTGGTCTTTTTGTACTCGAACTTACGGCCGGGATCCATCTCCGAGCCACGGCACAGGGAGGCGGTACTCGCCTGAGGGGGCGTGGAGGTAGAAAACCGCACTCGAAGGCGCCGTAGCAGGGCTCCGGCACCAGCGGCGGCAGGCTGGTCCACTGCCTGGTGGCTGGGTTGCAGACGGCGTAGAGGCCGGAGCGCTGCCTCAGCAGGAGCAGGCCGTCCACGGAGTAGCACACGTCGCAGTGGCCCTTGTGGGCGGCGGCGGCGTAGTCGCAGAGGAAGCGCCGGTGCTGCTGCCTGTCCGGATCCAGTGGGCCCAGGGAGAAAGGGATGGTCTCCAGCGCGCCGGCCCGGCTAGTGACGACGAGCTCGCGCGGCCCGCCTCGCGGCGTGGGCGGCCAGGAAGGCGCGGCCGGCGGTGACGCGGCGCCACCTCCTGCAGACGGCGCCGCAGCGGATCACGAACACGGAGGGGAGGCGGACGAGGATCTCCGCCAGAGCGTCGTCGCACAGGACATGGATGCCGCCACCGTCGCACATGGCCGTTCTGTCTCTCCTTCTCGATCCTGCTGTTGCCGTCGCCGCCCCGCTGGATGAAAAGAACAAGTCGCCGGCCCGGCCGATCCGATCTTTGCGCTACTCAATCCTTAATTTTATATTAAAATGGATCGGATAAATTCTACAGATCTTCTACACGCATCAGTCTCCGATAGTACTTCTACAGGTCAGTCTAGGATACGGAGCGGAGCGGTGGGCCCTGCCCTTCGACCGTACACATTGACTTGCCTTGACTCCCTTTCGATCACGGTGCTCCCTCGTGGACTGCCATCGGTTAGGCGGTCAACGTAGAACCCAAACAGATTTTACCGCCAAGGATCTCGTGGAGCCTCCTAGAGCTCCTCTAATTTTGCTTGGCATGGTGTGGTGGAGGTTGGAGATGAACTTTTAACACTCCCCCCGCTCCTAATTCGTAATTGCTAATATTCTACTGGTCGAAATTAACGTTTTTTTTAGCAACATGGTCGAAATTAACGTTGGTAAAGCTAGCATTGATAGTTTGATGCCGGTGCGATTCTCTTTCGCACGCATGCGGGCACGCCATGGGCGTTCTGGACGTTATTCATGTTGCGTCAAAGGTGTATAAATACCCAAATATCACGATTCTAAATTAGGCCCTGTTTGGTGGTTCCAGAGTCTAGGACTAGAGACTAATTTTTAGTCTAAATTAGTTTCTAATTTACCAAACACCACGGCTAATGGACTAATTTTTTATCTCAATTAGTCCCTAGTCCATTAGTCCTTCATGAGAGTCTAGTTGGGACTAGTTGGGGAAAAATTCCGGTGGATGCCCTCGCACCCCCTCGCACAAAGCACGATCCTCGCCGGCTCTGCTACCCCCTTCCGATCCCTATGCTCTCACTTGATGATTCACAAGCAATGGCCTAAGCGAAATCCCTCTGAGGAAGCTCAATGAATCACTCACAAGAGGGAATACACAAGCCACGAGCAATCCACTAGTGATTCCTTTCGCGAATCTCCCACGGAGTAAGGATCAACCCCTCACAAGTCCACCAGTGTGGCCTCAAACAATCACCAATCGAGCTCAACACCGCCACGAACTCCAAGCCGCTAGGGAACCAAGCAAATTCCCAAGATAACAAGAATCCCGCAGCTCCTCCAAGGATCAAGTGCCTCTAGATGCAATCAACAATGCAATCCACTTGGATTCTCACTCAATCTCACCAAAGATCGAAGTTGGGCAAGAGAGATGAGTGGAGGAGAGTTTTCTCAGCTCACAACAGAGTTAGAATGATCAAATGTGCAAGAGGGAGCTCAAATGACCGGCCACACACATATATATAGGCTCCACACAAAAATAGAGACGTTGGAGTTCAAAACAGAGTTTCTGCGCGCTGACCGGACGCTCCGGTCATAGTGACCAGACGCTCCGATCATGAGTCCAGTCACAACGGATAAGACCCTGGCCCCACACGCCGACAACCCAAACCGAGAGTTCGGTCGCCGGCCGGACGCGACCGGTCGACAAAGTCCGGTCGAGGCTCCGGCGTCCGATCCACGAGAGTCCGATCGCCCGGTTCTCGCTACGGTTCATCGATTTGTTGTCGCCTTTGCTCCAACTTGCTACCCAATAAGTATACCAACGAGCACGAGGGTTAGCAAGATATCTCCAACAAATTGCATCCTACGCAATAGAAAATAGGCATCTCATTTTCTTAAAAGCGCCGAGTTGCAAATCTGCCAACACCACCAAGTGTACATCTCCATATGCAAGTGTGTTAGCAATTTCACAAGCAATTTCAAAGGCGAAGTTAGTGCACAAGATTCTAAATGCATATGCAAGTCAATATGAACCTAAAAACACTTCAAATTCGGATTAGTCGTGGCATTCCCTCTTGATAGTCGGCTATCTATCCAAAACTTGACCACACTTTCTATAGTGTCTTGATCACCGAAAGCAAACCCTATCAAGTTATACCTTTGCCTTGATCTCCTTGTCCTTTCCATTCCACCACGTGAGCTCGATGATCCACCATGTCCATCATTAACGTCCATGTCCATGATCATGTTGCTCCACGTCATCAATGCAATCCTATCTCTTAAGCACACTTAGAGTAAAGGATTAGCATAACAAAGTGTCATCAATTATCAAAACCAAACATGAGATTTTAGAGTGTTATTTCCAGATGAGCAGCAAGGTCGACAATGGTGACTTAATTCAGGTCCGTCTTGTGCTCGCCAATGACAACTTCTCGCCCGTGAACAAAAAAGAATCTATCAGTTCAATCTTCAGTTTGATGCCACAAGAAGAGTCCCAACTAGCGAGGGAATGAATTTTATTCGCAATACCAGCCTGGATCTCGATGCTCATGCAAGCCATGGGATCTCCTTGAGTTCCTTTTAAAGTCTGGGTTGTTGTGCAATGAAAATCTAACCTAGGTGACATACCAAGGGTTTGCAGATTTCGGATACCTGATGAGAATTTTCAATGCAGTACCAGTTTTGGACAATCATAACGCGTGGGCGTCGAAGCAGTCAACTCCAGGTTTTGAATTGTTGCAATCGATGGATCCTCTTGGCAGTGTCTGGTAGGAGCCCGGAGTTGAGGACATCGGAGACCCTGAGCTTGAGGGCAGATCCATGGAGGTCCTTCAAATATTACCGGGGCCTGGTCCAGGTACGTTTTCGGGTTTGCAGATTTCGGATACCTGATGAGAATTTTCAATGCAGTACCAGTTTTGGACAATCATAACGCCAACTCCAGGTTTTGAATTGTTGCAATCGATGGATCCTCTTGGCAGTGTCTGGTAGGAGCCCGGAGTTGAGGACATCGGAGACCCTGAGCTTGAGGGCAGATCCATGGAGGTCCTTCAAATATTACCGGGGCCTGGTCCAGGTACGTTTTCCGCCCAACGCAGTTGGGAACCGTGTGGCCTGAAAATTATTACCAGTGCAACGCTAGGGACAGTGCAACCTAAAAACCTGTGAATATACAACTGTCGACGAATTGGAGAAGCTCGAAGCTGGTGAAAAGCGCAATCAATTATTCTGCAATTTAGATTTTGCTTAGCTGATGAAGAAACCTGTTGTTTTGCTATCGCTATCGATACATCTTTCCCAACAACATGAAACACTTGATGACATGAATAACTTAATACCTGATGACATGAATATCCTATCACTTCATGATAATAATGATGCCTACGAAACATAAGCTCATACATATATCTTGAGAAACCGAACTTCAATGGTCATAATATTATCAGAGGACCTCATGGGCACATAGCAAAGATACACACCAAGGCTGCGATGATAATAGACTATTTTCTGACCAAACCTGCAGGCTGCAGACCTCTTAATCATGTACATTTATGATGGGGCAAATCTCCTTACACTGATATTTCATAGTTTTACTTATTATTACAGAAGTCTGCCAGCATGACAAAGATGTTATTCCAACTGCACCTACAGTTGTGCAAGGTAACCCCAGACGATGAAACAGCAAACAAATGGAAAATGATGTTTCTCATAAGATGCAGCAAATCAATCTCAAACAGTAAACATCAGGCTGAACTTGGTGGCGAGAGGGACGGATATGATGGCAACTCCCAACGCGGCACCGAAGATACGGTGTGAGATAGAGAAAGTAGCGCTGAACTGTGGCTTCTTCAGAGGAAGATGGGGAGACAGCGGGCGGTTTGCTACAGGAGATGAAAGGGGGCGACTCGTGTGCAGAAGTCGATTTCAGAAGTAGACATCTTTGGTTGCAGAGCTGCTAGAGGGGAAGATGTGTAGCCCCTGGCTTGCTTAGGATATGAGCTTGAGCTACCAAGAGCACCTGAAAGATGAACGTGACAAATTTATAACAGCTAAGCATATGTAATTAACTGCAAATGGCTGGGTTTGGCTGAGCAGCACCAACAAAAAAAACAAACAGCAGCAGTGTAACTCCCCCATAAGCACTTGGTAAATCCCCCTCCAACCTGCAAATATATGTCTCCACCCAGGCAACCCCTCCCCAGCGCCAGCGGTAACAAACACCCTCCCCTATTTTCGAGCTTTAGGAAGCTAACTATTTAAGCAAGACAAAAGAAAAGCTCCCTATTCATTTTGTTCACTTAGCATAATCCATCGTTGCCAATTGACTTTTTAAGGAGTTCTTGGAGATGCTGTAACCAGAAAAAAACAGTAATAATAATATAGCAGACAACTAAGTGCATGTCATCAAAACATATATAAAGAAATGTAACTACAGTCCATTCAGATATGTATATCAAACCATGCATCTAAAATCAAAATGAAAATAACATATATAACTTAACTGATTAATGCTACGATGCATGAAGTTTTGCCTCCAGGTAAGGAAGATCAACTCCTGACTAAATCTTGTAAATGATCGGAAAGATATGGCCACTATTGGCATCCCTTTGTGCTAATGATATGAAGGAGCAAAACACAAATAGTGATATACTGCTACATTTCTAAAAATAAGCCCCTAAGCTTCCAGAATGAAATGTTATAGTGTCACTTTCAGCCTCACACTACAGCTTATCCTGAACAATAAAACGTAGTTGGGATGATTACAGTGTGCTCCTAATGGGTCTCAGTGTAATACTGTAATATTGATTGTTGTCTTGAAACTACATGATAGAAAAGATATAAAAAACCAAAGCAGGAGTTCTTACCACGGAGGGCAAATGACGACTCTCTCAAGGGTGCAAATTGAGTGTTGCTGTTATACTTCTCCATTGCTGCACAGACTGCACAATAACCAATAATCATGGATTAACATCAGTACAGAATCACAGTTTTGGTAAAAGAAAATTTGAATACAAATTTTGCCAAGCAAAACATAGAAAGATTAACTGATATCAATTAAATTGGAGAATACCAAAATCAATTGATTCTAATGAACTTGGTGGTTTAGAACAAACCCAAGTATTTCAGCAATTCCTAGTCAATCTCAATGATAACCACTGTAACTATGTACACAGAGCTAAAAAGGATACATCAGATAGCATAGAGAACATAAATTTGTGCACTGTAACATATTGAAATTTCTAGGCACTTTACTCATGCTTAGAGAGAGCCTGGCCGAAAATCCATGTAGACATGCATTCTGAGTAAGCATAAGCATGAGTTGTCGAAGTCACACTATTGTAGCTAACTTATATCTTTGACCAATCATCAACATCACTAATGAAGCAAACTACATAGGTCTATCACTCTATCCTACTATGTCCTGTGGACTTATTAAATGCATGAAGAGGAGAAATTACATTGCATGTTCCTATGAACAGTTGATTTTGTGTAAACGACTAATGATACAGTGGTGTTGATGATTAGTGTAAAATGTAAGCTACTTAACAAAAGTTTGACTGTATGACACCTCCGCCATCCTAGTTGTTTCTTTAGCTAAGGCACCATGGGTGCCAGGTGGTGTTTGGCCAATGTGTATGCATACATTGTGCTAACAACTCCAGCAGCCTGAGCAATGATTTTAAGCCGCTTGACAGCCAAACCTTCCATTTAACCAATGATAAATTGCAATTAAAAATGGACATACACATATCAAATTCACGTATGAAAAAGGAAAAACAGCTTCGAAAACTCATCTGTGTTTATAGTAGCATAAAGTTGAGTTATCATTGGAAAAAATTCAGAGAAGCTCAGAGTGAGAGCAGGAGTTGCAATTCTCCCATTTTGAAAAGGCATCAAGCCAATATACCTTGCGCTTAATTTGAGACAAACCAATGCAGTAGAAAACCAACCTAATAATGATATAGAAGACTAACTATTATGATACTTCCTCCGTTTCAAATTGTAGTTCACTTTGGCTTTTCTAGATACATTAATTTTACTACGCACCTTATGCATGACTATGTCTGGGATACACAGTAAAAAGCAAATGGATCTGTAGAAAAGTGAACTACAATTTGAAAAACTAGGGAGTACTAAGTAACGATCGGTCTCTTATACAATGCTAAAAGGAGAACCTATGCAGCGAGCGCCTGGTACGTGAGAGAAATCGAGCAGGGCTTACCTTGCTGCTCCGGAGGGGATGGAGAGGCCTCCTCGCTGGCTATACAAAGATCTGCAGGAAGAGGGAGAAGAGATCAGGACGGAGAGGAGGGACAACCCTAGTCTCTCCATGTGCAGAAAAAAAAAAAAAGGAGACATATGCGCGCGCCCAGTCGCGAGAGGAGCAAGCCGGCGGTGATCGGCCGCCCGATCCGCGAACATGTTACATATCCGTGCCTGTGTCCCACGATCCGGGACGCGTGCCCCCCCAAATCCATCGGAATCCGGTCGGGAGAGAAGGCGCTGCGCGTTACTCACCCGAACGGAGAGAGCTCGGGACCGATTTTTCCGCCGGAGGCCGGAGGGACGGACGCGGCGTCTGAAGGCGGCGGTGTGGTGTGAGTGAGTCTCTGCCGGTGAGAGATGGAACGAGGGCTCGTGCCTCTGCCGACTGCCGGCAGCCCGGCACTACGCCCTCTATTTTGGGCCGAAACAAGCCCTCCACGGCCCGTTTGCCTGCCTGGACTGACACGGCCCGTTTATTTCGTTTGAGCGGTTATTTTGGTTAAGTCAGGTGACTTAAAATTAGGGAAGCATGGCTGTTTAGTAAAATAAGTTATTTTTTGATTTTTTGATTTAATAAATCTCATGACTTATAAATTTTAAGTAGGGTGTATCAGATTTAAGTCCCCACTATTTGATAAAATAAATCACTTATTTCACTTTTTTGATTTAATATAAGTCCTATGACTTATGGGACCAAACAACCACGAAGCTTGGCCACCGATTTTAGAGGCACCAATTTGGTTGAGTATATCTATCACCACTATATAAAATACTAGGATAGGATCTGAGTATGCGTTCGTGTATATAAAAAATATGATATAGGATCTGTCATCTGAGTATGCGTTGGTGTATGTGAGCGTCTGAGTTCTGTTTCGTAGGAAAAAAAATTCTCCTGGCCCTTTCACTTGTTGAAAAATAAAAGTGAGGTTTACCATATGTTACGAGTCCCAGTTGGTAGAGCCGTAGAGGTCAATACTGACGACCCCGTTCCGTTCCGACTTCTACCCACGGCAGTCAGCTAGCCAGCTGCGTCCTCGACGCCAGCGTTTTTCTCCCGCTCGGTTTACCGCGGTAAACGCGATTACCGAAAAAACGGTCGGTCCGGATTCTGGACCGGCGGTATAAAAAAGGCAAATTCAAAATTTAAAATTTAAAAAAAATCGTTGAAAAAATTCTGTAAAATAGTTCGTGATTTATAGAAGCCAATGGTATAAAAAATTTGTCAAATTGGAGTTGGTTTGGTATAAAAAATTTCAAATCTAAGTTTGAAAAAAAAAAAAAAAAGAAAAAACACAAAATAGGCCCATTAAGGCCCATTAAATCATGAAGGTCGAAAAACATACTAAACACACTCAAATTTAAGTAATTTTGACATCATTGGATTCTACAAATCATGAAGTATTTTTAGGAATTTTTTTAGCATTTTATAAAAAAATTACATTTTGAATTTTTGAAAAAACCGTTCAAAGCTAGCTCAAACCGCTCGGTAAATCAAGCTCAAACCGGGCGGTATAAATTCCAAAACCGCCGGTTTACAGGATTTTTACCGTTCGCCGGCGCGTTTGAATTCAGTTGAATTCAAATTTTAAACCGTCCGATAACCGTCCGGTTTACGCATGCTTGGACCGGTTTACCGAAACCGGAGGCCGACGGTTTGATAGGACCGGTGTAAAAAAAAACCCTGCTCGACGCGGCGAAGCATCATCCCCTTCCCCTGGGCTTGCACAGCACAGTTTCCTTCCTCGAGTCCCCTTTCCAAAGCGACAACTTCCAACTCCCCAAATTTCCTTCACCCCGAAGCACCCAACCCCCACCCCTTCCTCCTCCGATCCCTCCCCTTCCGCCCCGCCTCCGGCTACCGCGTCCGCCACCGATGGCGTTGTCGCCGGGGTCCTCCAACGTGATGCTCGCGATCCACGAGAAGAAGACGACCGCCACTGACCTCTACCGCCCGCTGCGCCTCTACATCGCCTCCGTCTACTCGGAGCGCGAGGCCGCCGCGCGCCGACGACGACCTCAGCGTGGTGCGCGACCTCCGCGCCGCCGTCGAGCAGCCCTCCCTCCCGGACCCGTCCTCCCTCGAGCAGCGCCGCGACGCGCTCCTCGCCTACGCGCGGGCCCTGGCGCTCGTCGAGCCGCGCTTCCCCATCTCCCCGACCGCGCCCACGTCCACTCCCTCACCTTCACCTGGCACGACGCCTTCAAGGGCAACAAGAAGTGCGCCCTCGCCTCCGTCCACCTCGAGAAGGCCGCCGTGCTCTTCAACCTCGGCGCCGTCTACTCCCAGATCGCGCTCGCCGCAGACCGCTCCACCGACGTCGGGATCAAGACCCGCGTGCGGCGCCTTCCAGAGTGCGGCGGGGGCCTTCGCGTGGCTCAGGGAGAGCGGGGTCGCCGCCAAGGCTGTCGCTGCGGGGCCACCACCGTCGACATCACGCCCGAGTGCGCTGCCATGCTGGAGAAACTCATGCTCGCGCAGGCGCAGGAGTGCTTCTTTGAGAAAGGTCATAGGTGGAGGGAAGCCACCCGCGCTGTGCTCCAAGGTGGCGCGCCAGGTGCGTCGTTGCTTCCCTTTGTTCTGGGAGCTTAGATTGGATTGATGTGGAATGAATGAATGCAAGCTCTGAATGTTTCTTGAGTTGTTTAAGCTTTGACAATATGTTTACCAGCCATACGTGAATTCACGATGTTGTAGTGCTGAGGACTTATAACTAAGAGAGAATTATAGTATGCTGAACCCTAAGCTAGGGAAGTTCATTTATCTATGTAACATCAAGATAAACCTAATTCTAGAATAATTCTGAAGGCCTATGGGGTGGTTAACTTGTTTGGTTGAATCGTATTTAGGACTTAGCAATCCTACATGACTTAATTGTATATGAGTTGCACAGTTCATTTTAGCTACCATTAATACAACACATTCTTATTCATGCTGTGGTACAGCTCTTTCTTCTACAAAACTTCAGTTTCAATGTGGCTATCTAAATAATTCTTGGTCATTACATGTTCACATATCTTTTCAGGTGGGCATATTCTATGAAGAAGCATACGCAGCTCTCAGTGCACCTCCTCTAAGTCAGCACTTTGATAAGACGTGGGTGGCCCATGTCCAGCTGAAAGCTGCTCAATTCTACGCCGATGCTTGCTATAGGTATTCATTAGATCTTCATCAGAAAGAAGAAATTGCTGAGGAAATTGCACGTTTAAAGATTGGTATGAGTGCCTTGGCAGATGCTAAGAAGGCTGCCAAGGGAGTTGCTGCCCAGCTTCTGGATTCTGTCAACAAGCTGGACAGTAACATGAAAACCAACTTGGAAAGGGCTATGAAGGAGAATGATCGTGTTTACCTGATGCGGGTTCCAGCTGCTGGTTCCTTGGGTGCCCTCCCTGCAGCGTCCCTTGTAAAGCCTACCTCTTTGGCTGAAGTTTTAGATGCCAGCAAGGAAAGGCTTTTTTCATCACTTGTGCCTGATGGCAGCATGAAAGCACTTTCTAAGTACACAGAGATGGTGGATAATATTATCCGGACCCAGGCAGAGAAATTACAGCAAGCTAGTGAGATCACTAGAGTCAGGCTGAAGGAAATGGACTTACCAGATTCTATTCTTTCCTTGGAAGGAAATATAACCTTGCCCTTGGATCTGAGGGAAGACGTAGAGGCTGTGCAGATAAGTGGTGGCCCTGCTGGCTTAGAATCTGAGTTGCAGCAGCTTAGGGATTTGAGCAGGGTCAATCAGGAGCTACTTGTTCAGACTGAAGAGCTTCTACAGAAGGAGGCGAATGAAGACGCTCAATTCCGTACACAATTTGGGGAGTCGTTGGACTAGACCTCAATCAAGCACCCTAACCAAGAATATTCAGGATAGATTGAATCTGTTTGCTTCTAATCTGAAGAGAGCTGCTGATAGTGATTCTCTGATTGAACGAGGTGTGAAGGAGAACTATCCATTGATGTCTATCCTTGACAAAAGACCGGTGAGAGTTTAGCATTAGTTAGTAACAAAACTAAAAGTATATTTAGGATTTGACATTTGAGTGGATACTTATCTTTATTTGCTTCCCAATGAACCGTGACTCTTTTCTGTGACCATCATTTTATTCTTCATTATCTAGATAGTTACATGTACCTGTTCTGTGTTGCAGATAGAGTCTGCACTTCCAAGTATTTCCAGGCCTATCATGTCCTTGGATGGGAATGAAGATGCCATTGTTGGAGCCCTGAAACAAAGCTTGGTAATGTACATTAGTTTTTATAGCTGGTAGAACATGTAGTAAGAGTTAAGACCTTTTTTTATAACTTGGCAAAACTTACTTTTTATTTGTCAACAGAGGCAACTGGAGTCTCTTGGAGCACAAAGGGCAGGTCTTGAAGACATGCTCAAAGAAATGAAAAAAGAAAGGTGCAACTATTGTTCCTGTATTTTTTTATTATAGTTCCTTTTTCACAAGTTTTTCTTTGGTCGTACCTATAGAATACAATTCATCTGGTGCTAGCATTAAATTACAAGCCATGGGTCTGTTTTTACCTTTTCAGTGAACATATCATGCCTAAAGTTTTAATGTTCTTGACTTCTTAGAGTGCTGTATTAGTACTAATTCATCATGGGTACGAGTTCCTTTGTGTGTTCTGTTGTTGCTCTACTTAGTAATATTCTTCTTTGCATTGCCCCTTCCAAATTCCACTTAACAATTGTTCGAGAAAAAAAAATTCCACTTGACATTCATGATCTAGCTGAAATTCATTCATCATCTTTCAATACTTAGAAATTGTATTTTACTGCGCTGAGAAGATCCATTTTTTCCAGGATGATATATTGCCTAAGTTGATGGCTGGCGTGGGATCACATGATGATCTTTTCAAAAAGGAGATTGCTAAGTATGATCCTATCTGTGCTGATATTGCTGTTAACATTGAGGCACAGGAACAATTATTGCTACAAATACAGGTAAACAGGCATACCTAATAAGTAATGGTTGTGCAGTCCGATTTGAGACTTTCTTTGTGTTAAATATGCATAAAGTTCTATCAACAACACATGTGTATTAAAACTGAGTAGTAGTGTCGTTGTTTTGCAATTGAGTGATTGAACTCATATTAGAGATAGCTATGCATATCCCTAATAACTCAAGAGATGAGAAACAGAAGAAACAGCTGAAGAAGTGTTTATAAGAGCTCAACACACTATATTTTGCCATGTACTTTCGTCTTGTGTCTGATACTTATATACTGGATCCTTGCACAGGCACAAAATGAGCAATTTGCTGCTGTATTCAACCTAGAGGATTACAAAGGTAACCTTTCTGGGATTTTTTTTGGGTCTCAGTTGTGATACAATGCCTTTACATTTACTTTTGTAATTTTTTTTATACATTGAATCCAAATGTTACAACATGCTCTTTAGGTATTGTAATTTTCCTCATGCCAACAAGGTTTTACAGCTATTTCTGCAGGGGAGTACCCCTCTGTCCCTTTTTAAGTGTAGCTATAGTATTCGTGCTGGTCAAACTTCCTTAAAGTTTGACTAGGTTTGTAGAAAATATTAACAACATTTGTATCTCCAAATAAGTTTATTATGAAAATAGATTCAACGATCTACCTAATGATACCAATTGTGTATCATAAATATTAACATTTTCGTGTATATATTTGATCAAAGTTGAGTATGTTTTGACTTCTCGGAAAGTGAGAACGACCTTTAAAATGGGACGGAGGGAGTCTGCTAAATTTCAGCAAATTATCTGCTTTAACTATCCATGTGATGTACTGCTGCCTTTTTTGCACTTTCCACTTTGTGCCTTCCAGCTTTATTTTTTATTTTGTTTGCCTTATGGATGGTAGCTATCATACAGTATTTTATTTTAGTAATGTTCTTTTACATCCTTGAGCCCAGCAATTACAGTGGTTCCCTAGATCATGCTGGCTGGTTGGGCAGTTATTGATTTATGGGCATTTTTGTGCAAATTTCAGCAATTTGTCTGCTTCAGCATATGCTTCCTTAGCAGGCTAGGTGTTGCTTGTATATCCTGCATGTGCGCCATTCTATGAAGTAACTTCAAATTGATATTGCTCTGCTTAATTTCTACTCCCTCTGTTCCAAATTAGAGGTCACTTTGGCTTTCTCCTAAGTCAAAATTGTCTAACTTTGACTAAGTTTTTAGAAAAAAATATTATCATCTACAAGTTCAAATAAATGCACTGTCACGACATGTTTCATTTTGAGAACTTAATGAAATTAATTTGTAGTTTTAAATGTTGATGTATTTTCTTGTGAACTTAAAATCGAAGTTAGAGAAATTTGACTTGGGACAAAAATGGCCTATAATTTTTTAATGGAGAGGGTAACCTGTAATCGTTGATAGCATGGAACTGTTATCAGTCAGGTGCTATTATCTTTTTAGATCTGTAGGAATCAGATCTTCTAACAATGTAATGTGTAATTCTCTTTCTTTGTGCAAAGCTAATGTGCAATTTTGATTTGTTAATCTCCTTTTTTCTTCAGCTGCTCGTGAGAGATGTTACAAGCAAATTGCTGCTGCTGTTGCTAAATACCGGGAGTTTAAAAAGAACATTAACGAGGGCCTAAACTTTTATGTGACTTTACAGGTGTGGCTGCATTTTCATTTCCATTTTGTTCCATTTGCATTGAACATAGGAGTGCTGATGTCTCTTCTCGAATGGGCTACTGACTTTGGTCTGACCCTTGTGTACAGGAAGCAATAGGCAAAATAAAACAGCAGTGCAGTGACTTCATAATGACCCGAAACATTCAATGCCGTGAAATGATCGAAGATGTGCAGAAGAAGCTAGCGGGTTTCAGCTTCTCGTCCTCCAGCCACTCTTTGCAGAGGAATGCTTCTGTACCATCTGATCAGAGCAGCCCATCACCACCACCGCATGTTCAGGCTCCCTATGCCTCTCCACCTGGTGTAGAATCAAGGCCTGGATATTCTCAACCGGAGCCAAGACCTGCATACTCACAGCCATACCCCCCATCCTATGGGACGCCACCACAACAGCCTCCATATGGTGCACCACACCCTGGTCAATACCAGCAGCCAGCGCATCAGCCGCCTCCTGGCCATGACTACGGTCAGCCGGCATATCCTGGATGGCGCGGGCCATATTACAATGCCCCTCAGCCGCAGCAATCTGCACCATATCCACAGCCACCGTACAATGCCGGGGCTTACCCTCCGCACCAGAGCAACTATTACAGGCCCCAATAAGTCTTGTTGCTGCAACTATTTGTTTGTTTCTTTTCCATTGGATCATACCATTGTGGAGTACATTATCAGGTGTACTGCATATGAGAGTTTGGGTGGTGTAATATCAGGTCTATTAGAAAGGTATAGCTTGTATGATTTTTACCTACAATAATGTGCTGGATGTGTTGCAATACACGGCGACATTTCCATATGCATATTTCAACACCTATCAATTGCCGTTAGTTACCTTGGGTGCCCCCTAAACCGTAATTGCAGCAAGGGCGCCGTCATATGGGTTGTTTGGACCTCGGCTTTGTTAACAAGACAGAATGAAGGAGGCCATTATCCTGTCTTGTTACAATTTTTTTTATGGTGCTTGTGTGTCATTATAAACTCTTTTTAATAGCATACGAGTAAAAGGCTCTTAAAAAATCTACAGACTGTAAAAAAATGTATATGTTTCCATGAAGGATGTTAAAGGAGTGTATCACCAAACTATGCTGTGGTTTACAAATAATTTTTGGGGTACACCTGCCGTTCGTGCCCTTTGGGATATATGGTACACAACAGCACAACTTGCACAAGGGCCTACTGTCCATCGTGATTTGAACACATTTTAACAAGCTCAGTGGCTCTTAACGATCAAATACAACAAAGCAGTGACAAGACCAATAGGCATCAACCGGTTACGAAATTTAGTATGTGTGTATATCGGTTTTGTGCAGGAACAGTTCCTTGAAAAGATGAATGGGCTACTCACCCACAGCTTCTTGAAGGACCATATGCTGTTCTTGTGGTTGCATAGATGTTCAGTAGAACAGGTCTGAAAGAACGTGCCAAAATGATGCAGAAGATTCGCTACCCAGTATTCCTAAATCCCAATTCGGCGCATCAGGTGCTGGAGCCTGGAGGTCAAGCATCTTTGCTAGTACAAGATGGCTGCTCCGTGGCGCGTGGCGACAGTGCTCTCTGGTGGGCAAGTTCGGCAATCACTGCGTTACAAATACACATTAATCTCATCCTTTATGTATTCCTCCTTGTAACCTCTATTTCAATAGGGGTTAATGCTTTCCTGGTTTGATGGCTTACATAACCTTCATAACATTGACGTGACATTGTTTGTATATATATGGAAAAAGATCAATGGAAATGGAGCTTGGACACTATTCTCTCTTCTCAACTTTACATTGCATTGTTCTCACAGTTCTACTCGAAACACATTATTGGCACGACGCTCGTCACTTCTTCCGTAAGGAACACAAACCCACGTGAGGATGATGCGGGGAGGAGGTGCAGCGACATTGTTGACGTATTCTGGTGATGTCGGTGATGGAGGTGGTACACCAGCGTTCTCCTCCATCACAGGCATCGTCGGAACGCGTCTACACCTCCATCACCGGCATCGCCGGAACACATTGACGACGTCGCTTCACCTACTCCCCGCATCGTCTGCACGTGGGTTCGTGTTCTACTCGAAACACACTGATCACCAACCGCGAGTTTCACGAGAGAGGCAGTTGGCCAGTTGTATACGGTCATTTTATGTCAGGTAGGGCATCCCATCCGTTCGTCGTCTACATCCAGTCAGCATGCAGATGGATAGCGCCACTGCTACGAACGGGGAAAATGTTTGGGATTCTTTTTTCGCCCAATTCTATAGGTAACAGAATTATGAACTTCTATATTTTTGAAACATACTCAGTTTTGGTATGCCGTTTTGGTATTTCTAGATCCATAAAATCTTACTGTGCATATATATAGAGAGAGAGAGATGCACAGCAATAATTATACACCAGGTAGAAAAGCTAAAATGACTTTACAATCTGAATTTTGATATTTCTGAAAC
Source organism: Hyparrhenia diplandra (assembly GCA_015847255.1). Lineage (NCBI taxonomy): Eukaryota > Viridiplantae > Streptophyta > Magnoliopsida > Poales > Poaceae > Hyparrhenia > Hyparrhenia diplandra. Next base: position 6,657 of record JADLZK010011892.1, on the reverse strand, counting down.
ATACTCGGTTCCAAATTGCAATTCATTCTGACTTCTCTAGATTTATAAGTTCTATTATGTATCTAGACAGCATATATATCTAAATGCATAGCAACAGTTATATATCTACAAAGGCTAAAAATGACTTACAATTTGAAACAGAGCGGTGTAACATGACATGGGTGAAGCCAGTATGAGAACCAGATTTTTTTTGGGCCCAATTCTGTAGATATTAGAATTATTCGGACTCAGACCTCAAATTGCAGCCGTTGTAACATGTTCAAACATTCAGAATCAAAAAATATAAAGCTAGATATAGCTTGTTACTAAGCATTTCATCAGAGAATAATAATATTATTTGTCCTATGGCATATAATATAAGTTATCTTGCTTGAGTTAAAAAAGAAGAAGCTATCTTTCTTGCACTGTCAATGTAAAAAGCCATCCAATCTTCCATGAACAACATCACCCCACATGACGAACCCTGCTGACTGTCTTCCTAGACAACCATTAGACCAGACGCTATCCCCAGCTTGGGTAAAGTGGCATGCGAGAAGAATGGGGTTGCTGCTGCATGCTTCGGCTGTTCGCGCTAATAAAGCCTTGCAGGAGGCTCTGGGCAGCTTTTGCTTGGTCCAGTGTGCCCTGGATCTCCACCACAGACTCAGAAGAACCAGCATGAGCCTCGTGCAGCCTCAGTCTTGCACCAGAAATCTGGGGTCAAGTAGAACATTAATGAGAAAAAAAAACTATTATTATATCATACGACACATTTCATATAGCAGTTCCCATGGAAGAGAAAAGCTAATCATAACAGAGGATGCATTTCATTTAGCAGTGACCAAGGAGTAAAAGGCATAATAACTTCTATCTATACCTGACGGATCTCTGCTAGATTGACCCCGCCAACACCGACAATAGACTCCAAAGAACTATTTGGAATCCTCACTTCAACAGTGCTCGAGAACCTTCTGCCAAAGGAAGGTATTTTCAATGAAATCGATGCAGGTAAAATTTAAATTATGTTTAGGAAGGAAGCAAGGCCTCCAAAGTTGTACCCAGTAGCACTCGCCAGTCCTCTGTAATCCCCGTGCCCATGAATTTGTCCAGCAGCCTGTGCAAAGAATAAAATTTAAATATATACAGAGCTTGAGCTTTTCTGATTGGCGTAGATAAAATCAAGAAAAATCGGTTGAAACAAAGGGCAACAGAGCACATCCCAGCAGCCAAATATATATTGGACCAAGTTGCAAGTGACAACAAATGAGAAGAGTTGCACCACGTGAACATTGCTGCCACAGAAGTGACAGCTAAGACAGCAACATACAACTTTTTTTCTCTAATATTCAGGAGTACCACCTAATTACGGAACAGAACAGGGACAATGGAACAGTCATGTGTAAAGTGTCAAGCTTCTAATGAAAATTTTAGGTGATGGCCATTTGCAAAGAGGGAAGCTCGCGTCAAAGATGTACCTCGGTATAGTCATAAGCATCTGAATTTCCATCTCTTGTGATGCCTAATTGCTGTGTAGCCCTACTAGAGTAGCTATCAGCAGGCACATGGTCACGATAGGAACGATGAGACATATGATCTGCACCAGGACTGAAAGCCGACGGAAGTTCTCTAGTAGGAAAGCGTGTGGGCGCTGCATATCTCTCATAAGCAGCTGATGGGCCATTACTAGTAAACATAGGGCTTCCACTAGGATATTCTCTTTTAGAAAAGTAGTCTACAGGATATGCATCGGAAGGATCACGAGGTGCAATTTCGTTTGGTCTTCCATATGGTGGATCGTTGGTAGGCCTTCCATATGGATCGTTAGCAGGTCTTCCATATTGTGGATCATTGGTAGGTCTTCCAAATGGTGGAACAATGGCAGGCCTTCCATATGGTCGATCGTTGGTAGGTCTTCCAAATGGTGGATCAATGGCAGGCCTTACATACAGTGGATCATTGGCAGGCCTTCCATATGGTGGATCATTGGCAGGCCTTCCGTATGGTGGATCATTGGCAGGCCCACCATATACTGTTAATTTTCTGCTAGGCATATCAACAGGAGGATCATCAAAAGGGCAAAAGGTGGAGGATTATTGGCAGTACTTGCGTCTCTCAAAGTCCTAGTTCTAAGCCTCGAAGCAATCTCTGTGAGGGCTCCTCTTGCAATAGCTGGAGGCCCAGCAACCTGAAAGCTTGGAACAAATGTACAGGTACAATGGAAGTTAACATATAAAAGGTCCAGATAATAAAAACATACCAAAATATGTTGATGTAGCTGTTATCAAATATTATGTCACCTGCACAAGTTCATCATCAAAAGACAAGTATTTTGGTCTATCTGCCTTTGAGTAAACTCGAATATCAGCCCCAGTTCGTCTTCTCATCTCAGTAATCACCTTCCCACGTTCCCCAAGAATACAGCCAACTTTGCTTGATGGTACAACAAGCCTTGTACTTGAATGGCGTTTCTCAGGGTCAGAGGGTGCACTTACTTTATCATGGAGCAAAATAAGTGCCTCAATTGCTGGGGATATTGGCTCAGCTGGTATCTGGATGAATAGAAAGGAGATAAAATTGTGAGTATTTGGTACTAGAATGTGATTGGCAACCCATGTTGGTTGGCAACTCAAAACCAGATGCATTGTTACCTCATTAGATGAAACAATGATCAGCCTTTCTCCAGAAGCATCTTTGTCAATCTCTTGAACTTTGATGCGAGCACCAGTCTGCTGCTCTACTCGCCTAATATTAGCCCCACTTTTCCCAATAACTGGACCAATGAGCTCAGAAGCACACAGAATTCTGATAGAAAACTCTTCAGTTTCAGTAACATGATATTGCGGTCCACTTCTATATGGATCAAGCCGGGGTATTGGAAGTGGATGATCACTATGCAGGTGCGGGAACATTGGGTTTTCATGTGTTTGCAGACTTCAAGCGTTTCCTTTGTGTGCTTGCATCTATTATTTCTTCAAGAGGTCTATTTTCCTTATGAGGATGCTGATGGAGACGAGTAGATATTTCATATAGAGCTTTTCTTACAATAGAAGGTGCTCCAGATATCTGAAATATCATAATAACAATATGATATATGATACCTATGTACTAATGTCCAAAAGTGAAACTATGCACGACAAAGACGCGCAAATTTCAAGAGATGAGAATAGCATGACACAAAATTCCATCATTTAGTTAGTTTAATTAATTAACAGGGAAAATCAAGTTATCGAGACCATGAGAAACTAGACAGGTAGTAGAACAACAATTGATATGTCCACAGCGAATTGTTTATTTCCAGAAAAATAATACATGAACAATTGAATGTTAATCCAAGTACAAAGGAACAGTATATGAGGCCACAGGAACAAATGGAAGCAAAAGGCATTACCAAGCCGAATAAGACAATAGAGGAGTTTCTACTACTAATACAGCCTTACCTGCACCAGTTCATCACTTTTAAGTGCACACTGGGAAGGTTTTCAGATGGCAGGACACGGATACCAGCACCAGTATCACTTCTTAGTTGTTGTATAATGGAGCCACCTTTTCCTAGAAGGCAGCCAACTTGATTGCCTTGAACCAAAATTCGAGCAGTCACATCATCAGCACTTTCAGACTTTTCATCACGAGCGACTCCATCATGAATTTCATCAGTCACAATTTTATCATGTATCTTCAATAAGGCATCTTGGGCAAAGCAATGGGGTTTCATGTTCCCTAAGCCATCACCAAATTTATTTTCAGCTGCTTCATCAGTCAGTTCAGGTTGATTTTGGTGATTGAAGATGATAATTACTCTCTCATCTGCACCAGGAATGGGATCGGCAACCCTTATCTTGGCTTTAGTTTCCTCTCTAAGGGCCTTAACAACGTCACCACCTCTTCCCAAGACGCTGCCAATCTTTTTACTGGGCACAATATCCTGTAGATGGTTTCAATTGGCTCCGAGGACATAGATGTGTCATCATGCCTAGAGTTTAGCCGTTTCCTCTTTCCATCCTCAGAATTGGAATGTGTCCTCTTTCTGGAGTTACTTCTTCTAGACTTGCCATAATCCATCAAAATCAATCTTTCAGTTCCCCTTTATCGGCATAAAGAATAATCCATCAGCATAGACAAAATGATATGATACTGATAACAAGGTCATTATACAAAGATGAAAGTAAGTGCTATTGCGCGCTATTGGCGCTATTCGCGCTATTCAGGCGCTATTTGCTGCCGGCCAAAAATAGCATGTTTGGCCAATTAATTTGTAAAAAAAATGGCCCGGTCCAAAAACAAGTCCATCAAGTGGCTGAACCCTACTCACTGTTGCTCTACATTAGTAAATGACATGGTTTAGGCAACTGATTTGAAACAAATTGTAGTAGCTTGATCAGTTGCTAGTTCCTGTAACATTTCAAACAAATAGCACGCTATAGCGGCGCCCGCAGGGCTACCACTAGGGCACTATAGCGGCTCTATAGCGCAGAATAGTGGCCAGAACAGGCTGCCGCTAATTTTGATAGCGCGCGATAAAAAACATGGGTATAAACATAACACATCAACACAGTTCTGTTGCAGTTTGCCTCATATTTAGCACTCAAACTCACATTTTAACTCACATTTTAACCACACAGATTCAGCAGACTCAATTTTTGTTGAGCCAGAGCATGCTGTACATGAACCTTCTGGCCAGGGCATTTGCACGGACGATTTGACCAAAAGAGCTAGTTCAATAACCGAAATGATTCTTGTCAGAATGACAAACTGGCGGTAGTACAAGGCAGGAATTCAACTCAACCCCTACTTTTCAAATAAACTCACAGCCTAAAAGATCCACTAGCCCCAAACTGGATGAGTTAAAGTACCTATACTGGGAAAAAGAGGACATTTTTTTTTTTTTTTCAGAGGACCGGCACAAAAGATGTGGATATAGCAGCAATTTGCATTGGTTCTGTAACGTAACCTCTACCAATAACTTGGTTTCATATAAACAATGGCGAGGAATAACGTGGAAATCACACATCATCAGGGCGTTACCTATAAGGAAAAAAAAGAAAGAAAGAAATTTCCAACTGCACATCCTCATCCTGCCGCAGCTCTACTAGCAAATTTTCGAAAATAGCAAGCACTCAAATAAAATACCACATAAGGCAAGTCATTTAGAGCACTTGAGCGCGTGCACTAAAAATCTCACTAATTCTGCCCATAAATACAACGCCACATACGACAAGACACTTTGAGCACTTGAGCACGTCACTAACACGGGAAAGATACAGTTTGACTTCCCGTTTTCAGCTCACAATAGCATTCAAGATCAAATTTTTATCACCCACGTCATGCTCAATCAATCAATAGCACAAGAAAGATACCAAGCTGAGCACAGTGCAGGAGAACCCGCATTTACACATGATTAGTTTAAGTTCAGTAGAATTAGAATTCAACTGAACCACCAAACCTTTAGGAAACCAAACTCGCTACATACAAAAAGAGCACCTTACTCTGCTAAACTGGAAGGATTACGCATGGGAGTGTAAAATTGACACCCAGTAAATTTAGCAGAAGAATCGAAAATAAATAGGCCTAGTATACATGTATACACTTATAATTAGATCAGATCCGGTCACAAACATCCAGAATAGCTTAAGTTAGGGTTCGGGTGCTCGGTTTCGCACAGCAGGTAGGGACGAGAAGGGGTGCGCATACCTGCTGGGTGCTCGTAGCCAGCGAAAGGACCGACGGTTCCTGGCGTCGGCGGCGGCGGCGGCGACGGGAGCCCAGTTGTCACCACGAGAGAAAGCGCGCGCGGGCAGGCACACGGCGGGGTGAACGGACGGGAGAGCAAAAAGGCCAGGGGCGAAAGAACGGAAAACATTGTCGGAGTCCGTGGCTAATTCGGTAAGGATGTGGTCTGAGGGTGGTCCGTTGACCGACCCCAGATGGGATCTCGGGCAGCCCACTAAAGGCCCAGGAAAAACAGCCGATCAACCTGCAACTGCAACAGCCCATATCACGATCAACCTGTTTTCAAGTAATGTTTCAGCCTAATCTCCAAAAAAAAAAAAAAAAAAAAAGTTTCAGACGTTCGGGGTCCATTTGTTTTAATTTTAAATCTACTCAAAAAAATTTTATTTTTAAAATATATTTTTAGATTAATATTTAAAAAAAACGATTCTAAAAAATCGTATTTAACATTTTTTGTCACGACAAAATTATATTATCACCGCCATTCACCTAAACGCGGACTTTTAGACGTTTAAACACAACATGGTGTTAGACTTGTTTGGATGACACCCTGGGCCTGCCTAGAAATCGTGCCGAAGCTGCCAGGCAGGCGGCATTTAAAACAACCCTATAATGTTTACGTGTTCATAGATGTGGGTATGCGTGCATGTTGACGTCTGCGTTGTAATTTATGTAATCTTAAAAAAAAAAAAATGCAACGTGATGTTATAATGTTTCTGCTTAAATGGCAATTTCTACCGTTTCTTGGCCGGTTGGGTTCCATTTGTCCTGAACAGTGGCTAGATGTCAATTGATCGATCATTTTGTTAAATAAATTTCTTATGGTGGAAAATAGACACCTAGGATGAATTTCAAGATTTAACTTGATTGCTCTTATTATTTTAGGTTTATTTTGGGATTTTACAATGCTATATGCTTTGGTGTTAAGCCATATTAATTTCGAGATGTGTT
>JADLZK010011891.1:0-110361 GCA_015847255.1 Hyparrhenia diplandra | reverse complement strand
CGGCAAATAAGCCCCGATGTGATATGTGCTTGGCCTTTTATAAATTCCTGCCACCATCTCCCACCCTCTAAACACACGCACAAAAACACAAGTGAGCACCTGGACTTCAAGCAACACATCACTAGAAGGGGAGGCAGTGGGGGCGGTCTGTCAGGCAGTCATCGATCATCCATGGAGTACTACGCCTACCAGCACAGCAGCAGCAGCGGTGGCAACCTGACCTCAAAGGAGAAGAGGCCGCCACTGAAGAGGGGGCAGCTCAAGCGGCAGATCGTGAGGACCATCAGCAACCTCGTGGTGCCGAGGAACGCCGCTGCTGCTGGTGCTAGCTGATGACTCAAGGGAAAAATTCAGCAGAGGACCGAGCTACAATTGATGGAGCGAGCTACCGATCGGGATCATTCAGAAAAGAATTATGAATCAGGAAACTATAAGCACAAGCAAGCACTGTCTGCTCTGAATTATGAAATCAAGTCACAGATTTCATGCTATTCCATTTCATTCATGGGAAAAATACATGAATACAAAATGAACATTTGTACCATGAACTATCCAATTTCAAAATCCAACCTACCAATATCTGCAATAAAATTAACTAAATGACCAAAAAGACGTGATGTCAAGTATATCAACCGATTGTTAGAACTACTATGGGCAAATAATAGTTCTTCATCAGTCCACACATCTAAAAAAAATGGTCGACCAATTCAAAATTACCGACAATCCTGCATTGTGAACCTAGCTCTAGACATTGAGCCAGGAGGATAAAATTCAGCACTAACTTGTGCATTTCCTCGCCAGCAAATCATAAAAGGAACTGAAATAACCTTCTTACAAATAATAAATAACCTGTGCTGTACAATGCTGAGAGCGCACTGAATATTCAGTAAGTCTAGAGAAGCATGTCAGGTAAGCCTAACACTCGGAAAGACTGCCAAAGAATTGTTACCCACCATCCTAGGTTTTGCATTTCTGCTTAGAGAATCAGAACTAAGAACAGAGATACTCACCTGCATCAATTCCTTGTTACAGTGCCCATGGTAAATGAATTGGAGGATACTTCCCAAAAATATGAATTGAGGGACACTAATTCAAAATCAGTTCAGTTTCCATGCATATCAATCCAGTTCCATGACAGAAGGAACCATCACAAACATTTTGAAACCGGATTCCCCATTAATTCACACAAAGATGTCATACACCGGCAACCGATTCTGCATTTTCTCCAACCTTTTTCTTCAAAGTGATGTTACAAACTTGCATTATTTGAACCAGAGTATGATGAAAAGGAACAAGCAAGCAGTGAACCTCAACCAGCTTACAGTTCACCTGTTGGCCAAAGGGCGGAAGTCACAGCATAGTTGTTTCCTTGCTGTTACATCTTGAACAGAAAATAAAAGGGCAGCGCTCTACCTATATCAATATCCCACTTAAAATGTTTAACAAGCCTACTGAAAGTGACACTAAATAATGGCCAAACATCTCCCAAAGTAGAATAACTGCATCAGGAAATCCCAACGAAATCTGAACTTCTGTTTAGCCAATAATTGCCAAAGGCTTGGAGATTGTAGCCCTGCTGACATTAACAAAAAGAAAGAGAGTACTCCTAGTCTATCAGCAAGCCTTTGACCGTTAAATTCCATGAACCTGGAAAATAAACAGTAAACATCAGGGGCACCATTGAGTGAGTGATATCTGATACGAGGAAGAACCAATTTTTTTGGTTATTTATGAGCAAATAAACATGAATGGTCGTAGTTTGATAGTCCTCTGCATTTTGTTATTGTTGCACAAACTTATGACAGTATCACAAATTAGGAAGCAATGTAGAAGTCAGTAACTCATGATGGAAACGAAATTAAGCAATTATTTAGGTTTCCATAATTGAGAAGTTTTACTGGACCACAGTTTGTCATAAGTCGCAACTGGCAGTTCAAACAACAATTACAATCTAGCTAATGCAAAATCTGGAGTAAAATGCGATAGCAAGTCTTATTAAATGTAAATTTGAAAATGTCACTACAAGACTGCAGAATAGTAATCATCCATAGCATAAAACGGAAGTAGAAAAATTCCTTTTTAAATGAATCTGTCGTGATCCCCAAACAAGACAATGCTAACTATTGGGCAGCAAAAGAAGCTAGTCACAACTTTCATTTCCTTAACACGGGGAGCACTGAAAAAGAATATGAGGGATTAAACAAGAATAGCTGAAGAAAGTACCAAATGAATTAGCTTGTACACCTCAATTCTTTTTGTTTTTGTCCGCACGAACCAATATGTCTGACAAAGTCTTGCTTTTGAAATTGAGAGCACCTTCAATTGAGAAGATTGAACAATTATACAACAAAAAATGGAAGAATACATTTCTGTGCATTGCATATAAATAGTTGAGTTGCTGAATTAAACTGAAGAATCAACAACATAGCATTCTTACATCGAATATACTTACAAGAGATATTGATTAATACCAATACCATATTTCTGACCTGATTTGCCTTTTAGGAAATATTATTCATGATAACAAAACTAATGTTCACATATTACGGAATAGTAGCACCTTACGCAATAATCTGCAAAGGTCCTTAACATGCCTACTTTAATTCCCATATTACAAGAAACTTTCCTGCTGTTTGACTTAGAGTTCAGTAGAAGTATAAGAGATGATGCATAGACCATGGTACAAAACAAATCATACTGGCATAAACAGGCCACCAACAAGATGATTTCATTTCAAAGGACATATTAAATAGAACAGTATGAAATCAAGATGATTTGATTTCATCGGACATATTAAATCAAACAGTATGAAATCTAGAGATTCTATATATTTAACCACATCGATATGGTAATAATACCTACTTCTAGGCTGAAATTTTATTTCTAACTACACTGCAAAAGAGAAGTTATGGATGTATAATACAATGTATATGGAAACAACATGCATACATAAAAGAGCAAGTGAAAATTAATAACCTGCAGAAGGGATCCGGGTTGTCCCAAGCCATGGTGGGAGGATACACGCTTTCAGGAAAGACGAATTTCTTCGGACAGCACGATTCATCCTTGAGCAGCCTAGCATCTTCTTCCTAACCATGTCAACGGCTATAACAAGGTTGTCGATTGTGAGATGCATAACACCAGCGTTCAGTGGATCAATGACACTGATCCGTGGGGAGCCCTGAAACGGGTGACATTCTCCAGCCCAGAGCCGGCTGAACGCCACCTGGTGCTCCATCGTCCAGCCACTCCCGCCGTCGTCAAGGGTAAACGAACTGAGCAGGTGAGGCTCCTCCCGGGACAGCTCTGCGTAACGGAGCCTCCCTGACTGACCCCCACGCGACGGTAACTGTCCAGGTCCTCCACGGGCTCCGTCACGTGGCCCCTCGGCAGCTCGACGAAATGCAGGTCCGGCCGGTCGCTGAACGGGTCAGCGGAGACGATGCCGCAGCTGATGTTGACCCACCACAGTCGGCCGGCGAAGGCCACCACCTCCATCGAGCGCCCCAGCTTGTGTGGGGACGGGGACGGCAAGGCCACCAGCTTGTCCCACTTTCCAGTTTGCGAGAGGAACCGCCGCATGACGAACCTCTGGTGTCCCCCATCGCTGTCGAAATCGAGCATGGCGACAGCGTACCTGTCAGGCGGCTGGTCCGGGCGTTCAGATTGCGTGAGGATGCCGATGTCCGAGCAGGAACCGATCTTCTTCGACCCATCAATGTCGGGAAGGCGCAACACCTCGCCGCTGAGCGGGTTCAGGACGAAGCGGGTGCCGCTCTGTGCGCGTGCCAGATCGGAGCCGCCCATGGCGACGAAGGGAGCCGCGGCGTCGCCCAAATCGATGATTTCGAAGAGCAGGAGCCCATCGGCGCTCGCGGCGGTAAAGAGCCCAGTGCCGAAGAAGAACTTGTTGCTGACTGACGGGCGGGGGTCGACGAGGTGGGCGGGGACGAGTATCTCGGAGATGCACGGCGGTGCGGCGAGGTGGAGTAGTGCGCGCGGCGCTGGCGAGTCGATAAACTCGGGTTGCCGGACGATCGTCCACGGAGGCCGCTGCGACGGCGAGGCGGCCGTGGAGAGGCCGCGGCGGAGGCGGGAGGACACAGCGGCGACGAGGGCGCCGCGGAGCGGGAGACGCATTTTGGGCCGATGAGAGGAGGCCGGCGGTGGGGGTGCGAGAAGGGCGAGTTGGGGTTTTGGGCGGGGAGTTGGCGAAGCGGAGGAGACGACGACGAGAAACGGAGAAATTGGGACACCGGGATGGTAAAGCTGTTCACGGACGGAGTAGGAGCTCTGGAACCGCTGGCACGGGGCGGTCCGGCCATGGACGTGGTTCACCAAGAACCGGGTACTTTGCTCGGTGTTATCTGGCGAGTAGGCGACATGGTGCATCTACACTTGGTGCACGCCGTTCGGAGTGCGAAACTACCTGCGAAGCCAGGGGTCCACACGTCAGGGAAGTAGCTTTGTTCTCACGCCGTTTTCGCCTTAATTTCAAGCCAGCCGGCGTTGTTTCAAATTGGCTATCATCCGTGAAGTGTCGTACGTGTAGTGAACGATACGTAGCACGTGCTCAATCAATCGTGTTTTAGTTCCGTAGTCATCAGGGATTAGTGGTTTGTGGCTTCCACTTAAACACTGATCGATGATGTCGCCAGGCTTGCCGCCTTGGCTTGATGTGCTATGATCCAGTCTGACCGTGATTGGTCACGAGCTCGAATTCGAGCTCAACTGAGCTGTCTGACTGGTCGTTGGTCTATGGATGCTTCAAAGATGCACCTCTAATACAGTTCCACGCGCGCTAAACTCGTCCTCTACTAGTAGTAGTTTATAGTTGCTATTTCTTTCGGGGCCAGCATATATTCCCTGATTAGTGCGTCGATCACACGTTAATTCTGGAATTAGGCACCGTGGCCCCGAAGTAGTAGTCAATTTGTTCCTTCAAATCAAAGAATGGTAAATGTACACACCAAGTGACTCTTCTTTTGGATAAAAAACGAAACGCACATCAACAACATGCGGCACGGCAAATAGGCAACGCATAGCCCCGAAGTGATATGTGCTTGGCCTTTTATAAATACCTGCCACCATCTCCCATCCTCTAAACACACACAAAAGCACCTGGATTTCAAGCAACACATCACAAGAAGGGAAGCAGTGGCCAGTGACTAGGGAGGGAGAGAATCTCTAGAGAAAGACAGGGGGCAAGGCACTCATCGATCATCCATGGAGCACTACACCTACCAGCACAGCAACAGCAGCAGTGGCAACCTGAGCTCAAAGGAGAAGAGGCCGCCACTGAAGAGGGGGCAGCTCAAACGGCAGATCGTGAGGACCATCAGCAACCTCGTGGTGCCGAGGAACAACGGCGCTGCTGGTGGTGCTAGCTGATGGCTCAAAGGAGGAATTCAGCAGAGGACCGAGCTACAATTGATGGTCATTCTCAAAGGCACGCGCGTGATCAGATTCACAGCATCACTGAGGTTTGTATGAACTACTAGCTAGCCGATGCAAAAGCACAGAACATAGTGTTTCTGTTGAGTGCTCTTCTGAGTTTAGTACTAGTTTCTCCTTGTTCCCTCGCTGTACAAAAATTGCAGGCTTTTAGATGGTTGATGATAAAGTATTGCTCCATAAGGGTTTTGTTAGGGATTAATGGTGTGAGAAAATAGAGAGGTCATGTGAAATTCCTTGTGTAATAATATGTACATCTTGTGGAATGAAAGCTTGGTACGTTTTATCAAAAAAAAAAAGTACGTCAAAGAGAACGTCATGCTTCGCGGGAAAAAAACGTTACGAGCAGGTTCAGCCAGAGCAGGATTCGGCTGAACTCGCGGCGGAAACCAGGCGGTGGTGGCGCTCTGCCGCGTCTCAGCATTTGTTCTCTTGTGTTTGTTTGATGAGCTTTCGTCCTGACTCCCTGGTGTTGCCCAACCTGAAGACGACCCAACATCAGAGGCAACGAAAGCACAGATTTCTCTGGAGAAAAATGGCCATGAAACCAGAAACTGAAGCGCTGAGGAGCAAATTTTTCATCGTCATCCTGCAGTCTGAAGTTGCTTCTCAGTCACAGGCCACTGGCCTCCATGGCTATATCAGGAAGCTTTTTCGCATATCGTTTCAGATTGAAGGTTTCTCAACAGAAAGACTCGAAAAGTCCAGAACTCCAGATGAATTACTGTGTGTTGAAAAAGAAGCGAGTTTCCTACAGCTCATTACTGGACCTGGTGCTCACCTAGGGCTTATTTAGATGTCCCTGTATTTAGCTCAAACCCCGAGTAGATTGGAGTGTATTTAAACTAATTGAAGAACAAAAACAAGTGGTTCAGTGGTATTGTTACTCTATATCAAGGGGTTCAGTGGTATTGTTAACGCCAACACAGACATCTTCAATTGAAAGCACCCATAAACTCTAAATAATATGATAATTTACAAGAATAAGCATGTCATAATTGCCCATAACTCTCATCTTTTTCTACAGTTCTTCCAATGCATTTACAGTGGAAGGCAGCAACCAATGGACAACCATATAACCTGCGCCTTTTCTCTTCTCAAATTATAAAAATGGAGAGAAGAAACAACATGTAAACCTAGACGTGGTAGCAAAAAAAGAATTCAGGAAACCAGAAAGGGAGTATTTCAAAACTTAGGCCACCTCAGTGCTGCCAACAACTGGGCACCGTGTGATCAGATCATGAATACATTGATAGTGGCGACGATATTTGGACTGGGTGACATTGTGCTTATCAATCCAGTTTTATTTCTTGCATCTGTTCATGGTGCCCATTCAAATTGTCTGTGGCTAGTTGGACCTCCAGCAGATCGTTGTCTTTCTCTGGCGTCTCTATTCTCATCTTGCCATCTTCTTTGGGTGATTCTGCTCTCTGTTCATTATCTAGATCTAGTGTTTCTCTCTGCTTCTCGTCATCTCTGTTGGAGGTTTCTACCATTTCATCATTATTGGTAAACTTTGTGTTTGCAGAGTCATCAGCATTGTTCTGCTTTTCCTGTGAAGAATCCATGGGGAAAACAAAGTTTAAAGGTGAGTAGAAAGCGACAGCGTGTTTTTGCATATAAACCAACAGTGGAAAATGATGTGTATGCTAAAAGAATTCAAAATCTCAAGAACAACCAGAGGCTCTCACATTGGAAGAAATGAAAATAAGGCGATTTTTGGTCCTTAAATGAACAGGTAGAATATACACCCTAGAAACTGGTGTAAAACACATTCATATGGAATTCGGGGACAGAGCTTTACCATTGATGTTAGATAAAATAAATATAATGTTTTTAGCTAAAGGATGGAATTCCATACGATAACTACTTAACTTAATTTTTGATATAAACAGTTTTAAGTGGTAATAACAACCAACCATATACATGTTTCTTATGTCTCAGAGCTGTTATCTTTCAATTACCTTGTTCTTTTCACGCCAACTCAAGGAAAACGGGCCAAGCAAGTTTTTCCTTCTTGGCTGGAACTCCTGCGATGAATTCTGGCTTGCCTGAGTAGGGGATGCATCGAGCATTGATGGTCTAAAGGGGAACAGGTGCAGCAAATATATCAACATTAGAAAATTATGTCAATAAAGTGCCAGGAAGCTACGTAACTAAAATTAATCATCACGACATTACATTATGTTATTTTTCAGTTGAAAACCATAGGAGAACAGAAGCGGCACTAAACAAAGTTCAATTTCCAACAGTGAGAATTTAACAATAGAAAAAATGACTGGTATATTAGCACTGCCTTATTGCTAGTTTTGAGAGTTGTCCCATCTCACGTTAAGAATTGTGAGAACAGATAAGATTGAGATACCTTGGAGACGGGCAAGGGGACAGTGCTTTCTGCTGGCTAGATTGGTACTGCAGTGTAGCCTCTAACATTGTTTCTGCCATTACAGCTCTGTTCTCCATTTGGGCAAGTGAAGCCATAGCTTCCTCATACTTTTCCTGCACATATTTCATGATCCTGTAAGTGTGGAACAAGCTAGGGTAAAAGAAGAGTAGAAAGAAGGCATAGTAATTTTGCTAATTCTGATAAAAACGATAATAAGTAGTGACAGCACTATAATTGGAGGACCAGTACCCAGCTCTTCAATAATACAGGCATTAGTAGTTTGAACTTCGAACAACCAAAAAAGAACAAAACAGGATGCTTTCATTGTTTACAGACCACTAATTCTAAACAATATCCTTAAAATAATGTAGTTTGGTGCAACTTTCAAGCCAGGTTCATGCCTGTTTACCCTAAGAAAGCCAGTACATGGCAGGCGGTCAGTGAAAGCCATCCAATTTTCTTATTGGATCATGTCTAAGAAGGAACAATACATATATAGCAACAAAATTTGCGATCAAAGGTATCATTCAACAGTACTACTTTACAACAAAAATATGACCATTTTGATCACTATCGTTGCAAGAGTTATTCTGAATTATTAGTAGTCAAACTGGTTACCTCAGCCAGGTACATTTGTTTCAATTAGTTTGTTTACGAGGAACAGACCCTACCTAAGGCCAAAACTGTTTCAATTTTACTGAGACTTTTCCAAACGCTAATATTACAGCTGCTGCTTTGATAAGTCTATGTTTATATGTTAACAAACACTATAAAAGTTATCTTTTGCTACAAGTGTAACAGACCTAGCTAAACTGGAAATAGCTTATGGATAAAACAAGAAAGGTGATGTTCAAAATAGATCAAGTCACTGATTAACCTGTAGAACATTTGCTGCATATCTCTGAGCAGCAGCATCCTGCTCGGCTGAGATGCGAGCTTCCTCTGCAATTTTCAGTTCTTGTTCGACACGCATCAGGACCTTTAACAAGACTCCTGGTTAGTGTATATGTAGCATAGAAATGCATATAAAGAATGGACAGAGAGCAACTTTACCTGAAACATTGCTTGCTCCTGTTCCTGCTTGTCTGACAGGGCCTGTCTTAGTACAGATATTTCTTGTTCCAACTGCTCAACCTGAAAGAAAAGAGTGCAAATATGTTCAGTTCCATTGCTCTAAGAACACAAAAGGTTGTTAGCTCACCAATAAAATTTTGATAAATTTGCTATTACTCTTAAAACTCATATAGTAATTTATACTCCACAACTTTTACATCATTTAATATGGTGCAATGTCTATTAATAACAGATTCATACTTATGCTGTTATACTTTATGAAGACGAGATAAATAAACATAGTTAGAAGTGATAAATGAACTAAATAGTACTGCCTACGTTACAACATAGACCTTTTGCTCAGGAGGTTCAAAAATAAATGTTCTTACATCCATTAATGAAAGCAAGAGTGCAGATCTAGCAACATCTCCAAACCTCTACCGCTAATTCAATATGTCAAAGTGGCTTCATTATCATAGCATGTATTGCAAGTTGATAGGGCACATTCGCATGTGTCATCATTTCTCATTAACTTTTCTTTTATTCCTATGCGTATGCACATGACTGTTGTGGGCTTGAATGAGATATGAAGATAGTGTCATGCAATCTTAGATATGATATTTCCATAATTGAATATTTTCTCTATAAATAACAGGAATGTACTCTATACCTTTGCACTTAATTGGCGCCTATTGTCTTGTTTAACCATTTCCATAAGTGCTGTTTCTAGTTCATCAGCTCTGCAAAAGCAAAAGGAAGAAAGAAAAAGGTAAAGAACAGTTCGACTAAAAAAAAAAAATACTCAGCTGAAAGGGCATGATCGTGCTGTTTAAAAATATCTCATGTTTAACAGTTTCACAACATGAGAAACAATAGGTAGTGTATGCAGGGGAAATAGTTTGCTCGTGCTTGCTTCCAGAAACAGTCGATTCTTTTTTTATTTCATACAGTGTATGCAGGGGCGGATGCAGGGTGCACCCCCCACCCCCCGAGCCTTAAATCACATGCAAAGCCTCTAAATTACCATTATTTTTCATAACTGTAGCCCTATTTAGCCCTCCCCGAGGAGCTTATCCTAGATCCACCACTGAGTGTATGTGGTCAACCAAGTCAGGATTTCAAATATATTCCAGTGACGATGGTGGATTTATGATGTGAAAGATAAAATAGAAGTTTAGTTCATATTACTGCGAAAACTAGTCCCCGGAAGCACATAAAAAAAAAAGGAGAAAAAAATCACCCATACCAATGCATCAATTATAACTTTAACTGCTGGTTAAATCTGGTGAGAAAACTGTAATCACATGTAAAACTGTTCCAGCATCTTATCTTATGACAAAATAAGTGATGGGAACTTGGAAAGGAATAAGCAAACCTGAGAACAGCTGATCTTCTCTCCTCTAGGAGTCGGCACAACTCCAACTTCAGCCAGGCAACCTGTGGTGTTAAAACTAAGCATTACTACCATGGGATGATAACAGAAAATTCTTGGCTTGATCAAGCACAAGGAAAAGAAGATGGCAGTGGCAAAGATTACAATCCTTCGAGTTCATAGACAACAGCATTTAGAGACTATAATTGAGAAGGCTACCTGGTCCTTTGGATCAGGCAAAGAATCAATCTCAGAATTCACTGTCACGCCACCATACTCATCATCCATGTTTCCAGGATCAATTTCTTGATTGGCATCCCCATCTCCCACATCACTCAACTGGTCTGCCGAATCGCTTAAAGAAACCAGCGGTTCAGGGTCACGTTTAAAGTTATACAGTTTTGATGCAAGACCATTGGTATCCGTCCAAACACCTAGACCTTTCGTTCTTTCTTCCATTGCAGATATAACAGGTGGGCGGTGCTTATTACTCAGTTCTTGCAATATTGTTTCATTTACGGATTGATATCCCATACGAGCTGTCAAGACAAGCTGGCTGCTGTCAAAAGTGGAACCAGCTAAAGACTGCAAAAGGGTAACTGCATCACCAGCATCTTTTGTAGTCACAAGTGCAGGGCCTGCAATTAACACAAACATGAGTCTACAGGCATTCTTAGAGGAATTCTGTGCATTTGGCTACAAATTTATTTATTTATTTTGGAAAATGAAGCAAAAGTATTTCCCAGTACCATAGAACTCCAGTAGCGCAAGAGCTGTCCGGAACAGCATTACTCTGTTTCCATCGAACAAAAGCACATCCCAGACACGGAGAACTGAAATGTAAACATCAGAAGTAAACATGATGTAAAGTTTTGTCGAATATATGTCTGGGATCACTATAAGAAGGTTCCATTGCTTAAATATAGCTAGTGTGTTTTATATGGTCTTCCTGGGTACCCTATAACCACCAATACAATACAGACCTAGTTATCTTTCACACCTTTTAGTGAATGCTTACTTTACCACTTCTAATTCACTCTCAGTCTCTCCTTATAAAGACAGATCAGAATCATCTAGTTTCCTATTCTTAGATATAGGTTTTGATCACTATTTCCCTTGCATGAGATCACGATTGTTCATGTGTCCATTAGAAACCAATGCCGAGTCCAAAATTAGAAAAGTCAATGTGCTTGCTGAAGGTAACCATTAGCTAAACTATACTTATAGAGAATGTTCTTCTACAAGTACTCGGTGATGGAAATGATGTAAAATAAAGTCTAACCACTTTCCCAGGGAAGCACATTTGTGAAGATGGATAAGAACCATGGCCCAGTAACCCATGCAACTTGAAGTCCAAGGTAATCCAGGTGATTTGCTGCATCAAGAAAGTATGTTAAATTCTAATGCTTGGATTTTTTTTCTCACAGTAGGGCAGAAAGAGTCACAATCCACCAATATTACAATTTATTCATTATAGGTTGCTAACCTAATTTAGGGAACTTCTCTCGAACTAACTCCTCTAAAACAAGCTGGTCCACCTGAAGGACAACCAAAATTTGACCTCTGCATGAGAATGAATTGAACTGGGGACTTCAAGCACCCCCAATATGCAAAACAAACTTTACTGAGTGAGAAAGACAATTCACGATACCTGTGACTCGATCATTTCTTCAGAAAAGTAGCCATCAAAATAGTCATCCATAATCCCAACCAATGTCCTGTAACATACACCAGCGATAAATTTAACAGATTATTTATTCCAACAACAACATGAAATACAACAAATTGTCCTGGGGCATACCAAAATGCATTCTCCTCTGGCATCAATAGAAGCAAGAGACCAGCAAAAAAGTTCATTGCCTACAGTATTCAATAGACAAATCTATGCTGAGAGAAATGTTGGATTTCTGAGATAAAATGTTGGTAATAAAGTACACACAGAATATTGATTGAGGAAGACTGTAATTATTTCATATTTGTTGGAAGCATTGAATGTTAGGTTTTTAGATCCACTTGTGTGGAGTGAGATGAGGTATTCAAGCAACAAATCTATGCTGAGAGAAATGTTGGATTTCTGAGATGAAATGTTGGTAAACAATAAAGTACACACAGAATATTGATTGAGAAAGAATACAATTATTTCATATTTGTTGGAAGCATTGAATGTTAGCTACTAGATTCACTTGTGTTGAGTGAGATGAGAACTAAAAATATATATTGGTCTGCCTTATTGGAGATCCAAAGAAGCAATCGTTTTTTGGTAAGATAGAAGGCAATAATGAGGATCAATGTGTGAAGGGTAGATTTACCTGGCAGTAACCAACTGATGGGTTGTGTTTCGCATAAGCTATAAGCAAGCGTCTCAAAGCATTTCTTCCATCCTCATCTAAAGCAGGATGACCAGGAAAAGTTCTGGGCAAGTCCTATAAGACCAAGGTACATATTGGACTTTGTTAGACTTTCCAGAACAGCATCATATTTTATCTAAAAAAAATACAAGATGCTTCCCAATGAAAATGTCCATAAACAGCTACCTTATCTATTTGCCCAATCCACTTCTCGTGGACACCTTCTGAGGTTGGAGAATCTGAACATTTGTTATCCAATTCACCCTCTGCTGCAAGACTATCATAATACCCTTGTACTCTCTGAGCTCCAGTACCAACAAAAAAGCTTGCCATAGCTGTCACCAGAAAAGCACAGAGCTGCTGAATGAACTGAATAAATCAAAACTAAAATAAAGAAACAAAATGCTCCAGTAATCAGGCTGCACCTCTCCCCTCAAAGCCATCGGTAGTCCACCATGTACCAGACACTCCAACTCCTCCTTTGAAATGTAATTTTCTTCTTGACTCCTGCTTCCAGCATCAGCATTCCCAGTATCACTCGACTGCACCTCTTGGCTCGGATCAACCTTATCTACATCATAGAATTCGTCATCCGAATCCTCTGACAACTTGCCCTCTTCAACTTTCACAGGATGGGTTCCGTCCTTTGCTTGCTGCTTGTCAGCAGAAGATTGCTTCTTATCAATGCGCAGACTCATCATCTGCTCAATATTACTCAGGGACGATCTAACTGGCGTCCATATTTCGATCTTCCGTGGCCCTGCTACCGTCTTCTCATGCAGTGATCCAGAACCATCGCCCTTAGCATTCTCACCAGCGTCCTGTCCAGATGACTCAGGCTGCCTCTCCAGAAAATTCTTCCATCTATCAGATCTCTCCTCCTCTTCCTCCTACAAGTACAGGCGTACAACACACAAACAAGGAGCACAGCATGTCAAGATCAGACAATGCAGACAAAAAATGAGGAGTGTGCTTTCTACCTTATAGATGCCAGCATACTCCTTGTAACGCTGCAGGTGTTGAGGCCGCACAGCAAAGCCATACGCATCCCTGATTCAATCACACACCATCAGAAAGGAGTGTCTCCAACTAAAATGAATGCAGTTACTTAATGCTTGAAACTTCGAGTGTTGTACATGTGCATCCCCTGCCAGATTCAAAGCTGCGAGAGGCACTTCGCTATAGCTAGTCATATCATATTCACTCCGATTGTGATGAGTAAACGACATATAATTCCAGAACCCGCTGTCCTGCCAAAACGAAACCTAAACCGCCCGTCCTAGTGCAGGAAACGGCCACAGGAACTCCAGATCTTTTCGAAAAGACAAACGGCAGTGCACCGCAGAGCTCCCGATTCGGGCAATTCCACCAACAAATCCATATACCAAGCTAAACACCTACCCTTCCTGCTTCCTCCGATTCGTGGAGGACACCAGATTGCCAGCGGGCGCGTACAAGCGCGCGGAATTTCCCGCCGCATTTCCAGGAGAGAAAAAAAAAATCCCAGCGCCGCAACGGGCCGAGATCCCCGGGAAGCGAAAACGAGTACTCGTCAAAACCCACGGACGCGGAGCGAGAACCTCCACAGCGGAACATCGAACTCGTCGGAAGCTATGGAAGCGCGGCGGGAGCAGGGGGTGTGGCCGGGTGGGTGAAGTAGGGAACGCACCGCTTGTGCTCGAAGGCGATGAACGGGAGGCTCTTGGGCTTCATCCTCCTCCTCCTCCTCGCGACCCCGGGCGGCGGCGGCGGCGGCGCGCGGCGCGGCGTGGCGGTGGCGGTGGCGCTTTGATCTGGCTGTGGCCTCCTCCGGCTGGACTGGGGTGGCCGGGCGTGCGCGGGCGGGGCGGAGTAGGAGTGTGTCCGTACCTGGGGTGTGGGGACTCGAGTCGAGTCGGAGAGGAAATGGGGATGACCCTGACGCCTGACCAGTGACAGCCCTCGTGGCTCGCGCCGCGCGGTCTTTTCCTGGCGACGGACGGGGGTTGGTCGATCCAGTCGCCAGGCAGTCGCAGTGGTGGTGGGTTCCGTGACTTGTGTCCTCCGCGAGACCGAGATCCCGATCCTCCGTGCGCGGCGTGATGGTGCCACATCGTGTTGTTTCCTCCCGATCCCGGGCCTTGCGTTGCGGCGGTTGGGCCGTCGCGAGTCCGGTTTCCAGTCTCTTCCTTGCTTGCTTGCTTGATGGAGCAAATCTTTAGCCGAACTAGTGAAATTCAATGCTAGGGACTTTTGTCTCCGTCATGACTCATGAACCTAGAACAGTAGAACAAGTTTCCTTCTTGCAAACAAAGCCTTCTTGAAATAGGTAAGGTGCATTGAATAACTGTTGAAAGATATACGGGAGCTAAAAATTCAACTTATATTTATGGTTCACGGTAGAGATTTAAACCAAACTCAATTGGTTGAGGCTATGAGGACGTGGGTGTACATGTAGATCATCTAAGCTTGATGTTCCAAAATTTAAAGTGTTAATTAAATTAAACTCATTGATAATTTGGGTTGATATAAGGTGAGAAAATTTGTTGTTTTGTGCAAACCAAGAATTAAGTGGATGATATTTTGGTAGAACATACTCCATCCCAAAACGATAAGCCTACCTATGTATGGAAAAGTCAGATTTTATAAAGTTCATTAACTAAAATACGCAAACTATATACAAGTTCAGAACATAAAGCTTGTGTTAGCAAATGATAAGATTATTTGGTAGATAACAACGTATTGAAGAGATTCTTTTCTCCAATGAAAGATACTTTTGTTCTTAAAATGCTAGTAAAAGATATTGATTTTGTATCTTATTATTCTCTATGATGGATAATCTATCTAATTGGAAGTGCTACTTTCGTCTAGCTAGCTGCTGCAGCCGCTCCTACTACATTTGGTCTTTGTTGTCCAACCGTTCCTACTACATTTGGTCTTTGTTGTCTAGCCGGTGCTCACAATTGAGCACACCAAATACGATCTATTCCTTTTAAAGTAGGATACACCTGAGTTTGAGAGATTACCAAGGAAGCCAACAAATGATCTCGGTTGCCCCTACTCCCTTTGTCAAAAGGGTGTTGTGAATAGTAGTTAATGGAAATGTAAAGAGACTGTGTGCCGAGCAGATAGTGAGCGGGTGCCGAGCATATAGACCAAAGGTTGTTGCGCCTAACAAGAGGTTGTTGTACATGCACCGAGAAACCATATATTTTGATATTTTTTGAAGGCTTGGACGTCAAGGATTACGAGACAGAGGAAGTATGTAAGTTTACGTACTGCTACAAGAATTGCATAACCACTATGAGAAATCAACATCCACGCATCGAATTAAATCTTTGCTGGTACACCACCAACGCTCCTTCAAAACAACAAAGCTATTTCCATACCCACCGACAACACTTGTCGGCACACGGTCGCAGAGATGGCGCCACACAGGATCAGGGCCTCCGTTGGTGAGGCAAATGAATGAACCGTGCTTCCAGCAACGCTGCAGCGGGCGGGATCCGTGGGCCACATGGGGAGCGCCCGAGACACCTGTGACCGGCGATCCTCGCCGCGCCGCAGAACGATGCGTAACATGCGCCGCTGCTTTTATGCCGTCCCGAGCACGGACACGTACAGTACAGCAGCAATCAACGCTGCACACGCCTGCCTCGGTCTCCCTCCCCTTTGTGCACTCCCCCTTTGTGCAAATGCTCCTGCAGTACGTGCAGCTGTTCGGCCGTTTGGGTGTCCCGATCTCGAGCGCCTTGTGGGCCTTCGTCGTCTGTTCAATTACTACTCTTTTTTTTTTCTTCTTCAACGGAGTGGGCTACTTGTAGAACAGATTGGGCTGTTTTTTTTATTTTTTTTCTTGAACAAGAAACGGAGCTCTGTAAGATGTGGAAATAGGGAGACGAGACAGTGTGCAAACATACCAGAACGGTGGTTTAGCTGTTTACTACTGACTCCGTCCCAAATTAAAGTTCCTTAAAAAAATTTTCACCAAAAAATTGACCACTCATTTTATATTCAAAAGGCTGTGCAAAAAACTACGGACGATGTGTCTACGAGCAGCGAATTCCTTATTATCTAGCTAATAATGCACAGCACAATAGAAGATTCACGTCGAAACACATACACAAGTGATGTGATGGTGGTACATGTTACATATGCCGACGCTACATGTCGCAAGCCACGGGCGCGAATAGTAGGTCACTTCTGTTCGATCCCCGCCGTGCCGGCGACGCCGTGGTCGTCGTCGAAGTAGTCCTCCCTGACGTTGCGTCCGAGCATGTGGCAGACGATCCAGAAGAGCATGGCGTCCAGGTTGAGGAACGCCGCGCCGCCGAGCACCCCGGTCTTGGCGGTCGGGCACGCATACGCCATGTCGCGGTGCACGTTCCGGACGTGGTGCAGGGCCTCCGTCGCCGTCGCCCACACCGTCGTGCCCGCTCCGGCCGCCGTGACGCCTCTGCACGCGAGAGACGCAGGAAAAAAAACACGAGACCCCTTAGCGCACACGACGCGGTGACCATACATATGCATCCTTCTCGCACGCTGTCGTCGTCGTCGATCCTTACACGGCGACGTGGAAGAAGACGTAGAGCGGTGTGTTCGCGAAGAGCGCCTTCCTCGGCACGCGCCTGCCGCCGTAGGGGAAGAAGACGGCGAGCGCGCCGAGACCCGCGCTGCACGCCGCGGCGAGCGCCGACAGCGTCCCCAGCGCCACCGTCGGGTCGGGCGCGGAACCGGCAGACGACGACGTCCCGGCCCTTGACTGGCGTCCCGTACGGCGGCTAAAGATGGATGGAGAGGCTAATTTCAGCAGGGAATGGACGGACGGCGGAGTCTCTGTAGAAATTAAGGCAATGCAAGCAAAGTTTTGCAGAAGACGCGTTGTTTGTTACTTTCTTGAGCTCGGCGAGGACGGCGAGGACGAAGGAGAGCACGCCGAACAGCGCGGTGGCGAGGCTGAACTGCGTGCTCTGGCTCACAGCCATGGCGCCGCCGGCCCCGGTGGATCGGTCCCCTGCGGCCTGGATAAAAGATGGTGGTCCTGCGGCCGCTGACGCGTTGGTGATCTGTCGTCGGCGGCACCCGGCTCAATTGGAGTCCCTGAGGATGGAACCGGGTCGAGATTAACGGCCATAATATGATCTGCACTGCAATGGACGATTGGACGTAATGTTTTCTGTCGTGGATCCGATTTGTGGATGATTAATTCGGCTAGCTGTGCAGAGATCACTACGCGAACAGAACGGAGGCTACTAATGCATGCCCGCAGCAATGGGAAAGAAAAGAAAAAAGAGGAAATCGAAGAAGAAACGGACCAAGAAAAGACAGACGGGCTTAGTTTACCTCATTGAGATGGTTGGAATTGTGAGGTCTCCAACTGAGCGGGGTAAATTGCTGTGCATGGAGGATGACATGTGGGCCCAAGGTTCCTGACGAGATGGTTGGAATTGTGAGGTCTCCAACTGAGCGGGGTAAATTGCTGTGCATGGAGGATGACATGTGGGCCCAAGGTTCCTGACGCACAAAAGAACGTTGTACAATAAAATTCCGTTGCCGGGACTCGAACCCGGGTCTCTCGGGTGAGAGCCGAGTATCCTAACCAGCTAGACTACAACGGATGTTGCTGTACAGTGTTTCATTATATTTGTAGTAGCTGACACAACCTTTGCAAACGAGGGCGACGCGATAAGAAGACCTTTTTTCCTCCCAAAAAAACAACGCCAAGAACAGATCATGATTTTTCTTTTTGCGAGGAAACATGAGTTGTTTTGTTTGCTTGTGCCCAACTGCCCATATCGAGACGCAATAAACTCGGGGCATTTCGGCGAGCACATGGTAAGTCGTCTAGGCCACGTTTTCCAGGTCCAGCTCGTCCACCACCGCCCTCACCCACGAGCCCGCTCGGATGCCGGCCCGCTGGTGTCTCCCCTCCACAGCACCGTTTTTTGCCCCGGTTCCCACCGGTGGGCGGTGGTGGTGGTGGCGCGGCCCAAGCATACAGAAAAAAAAGCTAGCGCCCGCCCGGTACGGCAGGTGGCAAATGGCAACCGCCGTCGCCTTGCGACGGTCACGGCGCGCGCGCTATGTCCATCCCATCGTCGGGCGCCGTCGGCTGCGTCGTGACTCGTGACGCGCCTGGGCGCCAAGCCTGCCGCGGCCCGCAGCCCCGCGCCGCCTCGCCTGTGGGCACGATAGCGGCCATGGCTGCCCACGGCGTACCGGGTCATTTCGGGCCGGTATCGATCAGCTGCCCCGAAAGACCGACAAAAAAAGAGGTATTCTTAAAAATGATGTTGAAATCGTTTCAAGTTGCACAGGAAGGAACAGTACCGAGAAAAGGGGAACATGATTCCTATTTGCGAAAACAAACGACTGATTACTGTCGTCGTTCAGAGGAAGATACATAATGCTAATGTTTTTTTGATTTTTTTATAAAAAAAGATACATCATAATGTTAAGGTTAACTGCTTAATAAGCATCAGCTTCACATCGGACTGACGATCGATCCTTTGGACTTCGTCACCACAAAGCCAAAGCATGCACGCATACATGCATGTTTTCTGTTTCGCCTTATTAGTCCGTCGTCGTATGTGATGACGACTTGGACAAAAAGGAAACCTTGTGTACAAGTCAGACACTATTAATCGTATCTATACCATGTACTGCATGCTCACGTGAAAGCAGTTTGACCACGCCAAAATTCCGACCACTTTGTGGAGTACTCAACACTGGAAAGAACTAAAGCTCATTCCCAATCCCACCCTGGGGGCTGGGGCTGCTGAATACATACATTTCTCATATGCCGAGCTGAGTGTGGATCTCGGAAAAGTCCGCATCATTTACCATTTTCTCAGTGGCTCAGTGGCGTCCCTTTTTCATGTATGTTGTCACCGCCGAAGATTACTAAATTTGCACGTTGGTGAATATTCCGGCCTCTTTTTACACGCAGTGAGCTTAGTGTCTCCTCCGTCCCCACTCCTCGGTGGAATTTCTGCAGCAACTTCTTCCTCTGACCTTAATTGTTGGCAAATACAAATTTCTCTTGCGCCAATTAACAACCCAAACAAAATTCCCTCGAGTGCGCCAAGATTGCGATAAGCTTTTACCGTACCCTCGATCGAGAACCAACAATTGTAATTGGCGAAGGGGGTTTAGTGGGCAAATCTTGTTTTCTATTCAGGGTCAAAATTAGCATCCCAGGACAGGCGCCTTTTGTCCCTGCCATGTGTTCTTCCCTCTATGACTGATACCGTGCGAAAAGGCCGGCCGGGTGCATGCCCGGGCCATCATTTTTTGTTGTTGTTCGTTCTTGCCGGTTTCTGGTATAAGTAATGCGAGGAAATGTGTGAGTGAAACACAACACCTCACTCTCGCAGGATTCCAGCTTTTTTTCTCATTCCACTCTCGACACAAAGTTATTGGTCCCTCTCTAATCTGAAATGCCTTGTTGACCATGCTACCTGTTAAGTTTACTGGACTGTACTTACGTCATTATTTACATCATCCTGAACAAGAGCAAAGCATTCACACCATCTTTATTAAAAAAAAAAAACAGAATACCAAATTAATTGTTTACACTTGCAACTGATGTTCCCCAGCAGTTATGTAGCTACATACATCTTGTTGAATGCTAACCAGCATGTTGTGATTGTTGTCAGCCTAACAAGTTTGCATTAGGTGCACTGATCGCAAGCACAAAGTACTACTATCTGCAGTGCAAACTTCAACTACACAAAAGTCTGCAGCAGCAGCAGCAGTACCAAATAGTAGTTAGACTTGTAATCATAGTGAGATTAACAAAGTTATCTTTGGTCCGGTACATGGCATTAGCGGCCGACAGAGAATCAGGCCGCCACACTCCCCACCTCTAGGGGGGAAGGTGATGATCCAGAGGCGGTCAAGTGTTCCTTCGCTCTCGCGCTACAACGCAGCGCCTAGCCTTTTGGCTAAAGCTAGAAATTCCAGAGACTCGGAGAAGCGTAATGCAGGTTTGTTTAGCCTTCCAGACAGACAGCTACTCTCTTTTGCTAATAACAAGTCCTACTACTTATAGAGATTGGAATTTGGAATCATGTTTTTTTTTAAAAAAAACTCAATCATTTTTTCATGCTTTACCTGAATTTAGTTACAGGTGTCTTCTTCAGGTAGCCCATTTACACATACATAGTATGAAATTCAATTTTCTTTGAGTGGTACATTATTATGTGATAAGGTTTGAGCCATTGAGTTTGAGTGGTTGTTATAACAATGCATGTATGTATGCAAGCATTACAAGGAATCGATCACTTGGCCAGCTAGTGACTATAAGCAATGCATAGGACTGTAGAGGAGGCAGAAGACTAAGGGTAAAAAGGCATTACTCATTGCCGCTCTCATCATTGAGTCGCAATACCTTGCACTGGGGTTCTGATTCCCCCTTTGACCGATCTTGAGCTGATATCCTGGCCTCTGTTGCTGCACTTTTGCCAGTTGCATTCAGTTTTTTTAGATAACAGTTGCAAGACAGTTTGGCGTCTGTTGCTCCACTGACGGTTCCAATACACGATGCAACATTCTTTCTCATATGTTTAAATTCAAGAGAAATTAAAGAAGAGTCCGCGGAACTCCCCTTCATTGGGTGTTTTGTGCTGCATGCGCCTCTTCGAATTTCTGTCGAGCTAGCTACGCCTACATCTCTAGTCTAGCCACAACAATTTGCTGCTTTATTCTCGGATCAGTTGATGCCTGTTTGAAGTACCGCGTGCATTTTGGGCGGTTTCTGATGGTCAAAAAGGTCAGGTACTGAACATTGGCCGTGTTTGGGATATAAGGAATCGAGCCTGTTGCTTCAGAAAGATCATCCATGACGACGACGATATTAGTCCGGGACAGTGTAGATTTTTTCAAAGATTTTTCACCTACGGTGAACTGAAACGTGAAACTGTTCTTTTTTTCTCTCGACTTTCACCCGATTTCATTAAGAGGAAAACCAAATCTATGTTTGAGAGGACATCGGGAAACACGGTGAACTGAAAACGTGAAACTGTTCTTGACTTGACTCGTATTTGCGGTAGGCTTAGGGACGAGATGGCTTCAAGCAAACATGATACCTTCAGCATCCAGACGACCGTCCATGTTCTGCATTTAGGGTAATATTGCAACTTTTGTCGATCGCATCAAGGCAAAAGTTGTTCCCATTACCAGATTCCGTAGTTTGCATTTTTGGTTCTGCGTTTTCCATCTGTTCGTCTTACGAAAGGAGGGAGGAAAATATGCTTCTCGAAACGATGAATGAATTTCTTTCACTCCAGAGGAGGCACGTCCGTGAATAGACACAATTGAGCAGGTGAGCTACGAATCATTTCCCCAGTTTCCCCAAAATGCTGAATTTTTGTAGTATATATATCATACTATTCCTGCACAATTCTTATGAGGTAATAAGTAACCGTGTAGCACAAGCCATACAAGCACTGAAGCACATATAGCGAAAAAGTACCAACGAATCGGAATCTTTTCAAAGCCCTGATAAAAAATTATACAATCAGAATGGCCTTTAGTTTTGAAGAGTATATATAAGTAAAGTCACAAAAAAAGAAGAATAAGAGTATATATAAGTACAATTTCAAGACATAGTGCACGTATGTGGTCTGTAGCTTGAAGCCTAACTATATATGTAACGCCCACCCTTGCCTTTAACACACTTTCTTTCTCACTTATACATATGCTTCGTTTAATGTCACAGTCATCATGTCTCGCCACCCTTGGAACTGTATATCAGGCTCGCTTCTGCATCATATCGAGCCACACTTTTTTTTTCTCGAACACGCAGGAGAGATCGAGCCACACTTCTGGTAGCCATGTTCTATGCCGCACTCCATATTATTTAGTGACACCTCTGTAACTGTTATTGGTGATAGTGACAATCACCATCCACACCATACTTGGGAACCTTCGGAGACGGCACACAACAAAGGTTCAGTGGTCTCATAGATCAGCTCGTTGTCAGCTTGTCATGCCAGCGACAAAAACTGTTAAACCAACCAAAGAATGCCACTAACAGCAGCCAAACACATGCACCAGCACTATATATCAACTGCAAATCGCAAGCAAGACAAAACAAAACAGCTCAACACTAACCAAAATTATGGTCCTAATAAAGTTGCAGCACTCAGAGGCTTAACGATTCAGGCATGTAGAAAAGCAACAGCATGGCCAAACTTTGTGGAAGATTGCATTGCAAAATAGGGTAACACGGAACACCAGGGAACAACAATCTGTTCTTACATGAGAATGAGACGGGGGTTTCCATCTCTGTGTCTTTGTTTTTTTACTACTCCTAATAAATATTACTACTAGGATGCACTACGCCACAAGAAGGTCAGCAACGCCACTCTGACCACCGCACTGCCTCGGCAACGGGCACCGGCAGCCGCCGCTTGGTGCTCCCTGCCTTCCTCGCACCAGACAGCACCAATCAGGACGCCCCTTGCATGGCCCAGGTCATCAGGTCCCAGAGCACATATCAGCAAGGCTGGCCCACAGATCATCTCCGTCCATGTCCATGTCGATGTCAAATTCAAGAAGCTGCTGCTGGTACAGATGGTGCCCATGATGCCCATTGGCTGCAGCTGGAGCGGCCACCGGCGTCTCCCACACCCACTTGCCGTCGTCAAATGTTGTGGTTTTGCCACTTACCCTGCACTGGGTGCCGTAGCAGCAGCTGCTACTGCTGCTGTTGGTGGTGAGGTCGCTGTAGTGGCAGTGCTCGTAGCTGTTGTTGTCTGAGGCCTCCATCTCGTGGCCTGCAACAGCCTCGGCCTCTGTCTCGGCATTCCTTGCGAAGCGGCCCTGCACCCTGGGCCTGCTGTCCGCCAGCGTCTTCCTGCAGGCATACTGAAGAGGTCCAGATCGGAGCAACAGATGCATTAGAGGACATGTATACATTGGGATTGCGTTTGCAGATTGTGTAGCGCAGGTAATCATTACAGTGATCTTTTTGTGGAAGTTCCTCTGGTTACGCTTCGTACGGTAACGCTCAATCTTCTCCTTGCGTTCTTCAGCGCTGTAACGGCCAACCTTCTGAGTGAAAGGCCCCCCTGCATCTTGGCCGTGTGGGTCACTTGAAACTGAAAGTGGTGGCGGTGGTGGAGACGCTGCCATATTCATCACCTGCTTTGTATCAACATGGGTGAGAGATGATTAGAACTTGTTTATGATCAGCTATAAGACCAACTGAGGTCTGTTGGATTACCTGGAGATCTCCAGTACTGAAGACACGCCGCATGGCTCCAGTGCTGAACTCTAAAAGGTCACCAGAGGACGAGGAAGGGGAAGAAGGAACATGGGGAAGAGGCAACTGGCATGCCGAAGCCGAAGGAGACGAGCAAGACAAGGTGCCATTACTACCGAGCTGTTCAGACAACTGGAGGTGAAGAGGGAGGAAATGCGAGTTGATGTTGCTATGTGTGTAGTAAGAAGGCAGGGAAGAGGGGTAGGGAGGCGGCGCTGATGCAGAAACATTGGGAAGTGCTAGCAAGCCACCGTTGCCGCCGTGGAAGAAACCCCCACGAGGAATTTCAGTCGGAGCTGTGGGCACAGCAGAGGAGAAGCTCACTGCATGGTGCATGGAGAGGTCACTGTAGTTGGGTGGCGACGAGGATGAAGGATGGAACATGGCTTTTGGGCGTCAATCCCTCTGATGTGTTTGGGGAGTCAGTGCAAGTGAAGGAGGGTTGGTATAAAAAAGAGAAGATTTGGTGCATAGTTCAATATAGTATATAAACCAAAGGTTTGTAGGGCCACTCCATTAACAAGGCAGAAAATTACTAATATACCAGCTCAACATGCTAACAACGCTACTCAGCTGACAACCAACATGTCAAAAGATGTCATCCGATACATACTGAATACTTTATATGTCCCATATACTACATGCAACCTCTATCTGCCTATTTGACAGTCAGATTGTCCTATGAAAATATTAATATGTAGAGATTTTTCTGGCAAGGCACATACATAGCTCATAAAAAAAGTTGTCCCTCTTTTTATCTAGAAAAATCATAGAAAAAAGGAAAAAGAAGTTCAAAATATATCTGCCTTTGGTGAAAGATCAAAGTTTATGCTGAATCTAACACCTTTCAAGAATGAACAGGCATCCTTTCACAAAAAAAAAAAAAAAATGAACAGGTGTCAGACTTTCAGATAGGAATATGCTCCAACCAAATATGCATTAATATAAAACGAAGAAGTCGATTCCAGACTTCCCGTGACATTTCCGCATAAGAAATGAACAAGGTATATAAAATACATGTTACTGAACATGTTTATACATGTACAGACCTTTTGGAAGTGCGGATACATCAAACATTCCTTATTCGATGTATATAACATTTTCATAATCGACCGCGACTAAGACTGAATTCTCTGCAAGAGATGAATAAGAAAGCTTAGCTTTCATTTTCCGTAGAAACCCACTAAGAGAATGATGTAGCACTTATTCAAAAGCTTGAGAACACTTGTTTATTTTTTAAAAGGAAAAGAACACACTAAATATAAGTGACTAGATTTTGGAACTTATGCTGCACATGCAACCTATCTTTTCGCCCGCAGCTCTGAATTTGCTTTTGGGTTTGTCAATGAAGCCACTTACAAAGGACAAGAACAAAATTAGAGATGAGGTAAAACAAAAATGTGTAATTCGCATCTACATTGTCAACAGGATCCACTTGCAACATGTGGCGAGCAAGAAATCAGAAAAATAAAAGATGGAATAACTGTGTTGGATTGATGAGAAGACCGCATAACAAACGGTGTCTCTGGAAACACAGCAAACAAAGAAACAAGAAGAAATTTGTTAAAGAGATGGGCACAAAATGGACAGGACAGAATGCAGGAGCTATTGCACCAAGATCCTATCATACATTGCCAAATTTGTATAACAACAACAACAACAACCTAGCCTTTTGTCCCAAGCTAGTTGGGGTAGGCACATTGCCAAATTTGTATGCTCTAAGATAAACTCAGAAGTTGAAGCTCATTTGTTTTCTCATCTTTGAGGCAGCAATGTCCTTTGTTCGGATCTGTTTTAACCTTTCTTTCACTATTGGTGCAAATCCAACTCCTGTAATTAACCATTCAAATGCATTTGTACATTTTTTTTTTTTTTTATGTTTCTAGTGAAAACAGTTAGGGGCCTCCCCACCCGACTTCCCAAAGAATAAGAATAAGAATCCACTTACAAACACAACAGGACTAGTAAGTACAGTATGGAGAAGGAAAGAGAGTAGAAGACAAACATACTGTGGTTCGATACTGACACTCTTGTCAGGAGGAAACTCAAACCCTCCTTTCTTGGCTTCTAGAGCTTTGAGCAACTGAGGCTCAACTAGACTCTGGAGTTAAACAGGTAGGCATTATCTTCATTTCTGTGCAATGAGGTTCCAGTTCTGTAGCAAAAAAAAAAAATTTAGTAACTCATGAATCATGACAAGTATTGCTGAAGTCAGTAGAGAGTTAATAGTTCATATAGATGTTTGCAAGACAGCTCCTGAGCTTCATATAGAAGATATGCACCATTTGGGAAAAAGAAAATATCAAGCCGTAATTTGAGTTTGACTTAAAAGGTAGGAAATACTCCTTGTTCCAAATTATAAGTCACTTTTGACTTTTTGGTTCATCCATTTTGTTATGTATCTAGACATTATTATACTAGATGCATAATAAAATGGATGTACCAAAAAAGTCAAAGCAACTTATAATTTGGAATGGAAGGAGCAGGAACCAAGCACTTCAGGAAATAGAAGAGCTTTTGAGAAAGCCTACGGGTAGATCAAGAATGAACAAAACTGTTACCCATAAAGCAAACAATGCATGGAGCTGATAATAGTAACTACTTTATGGATAATGTTCAGAAATTAAAAACCAGAAAAAAGGTACTTGTATTTTATTTCTTTCTAAAGCATTGATGTAAAACATGCCTGATCAAGTCGATCTGTAAGATATTGGCAACCTCCTTCCACGAAGGCCCTGGTGGCAGCAATCCTACATCTTTCCTGCCTTAAAAAGATGTTTCCAGTGTTGAAAGCTCCAGGCTACAAGTGGAGAAACTTTACCACTGTACCTTGCCCACCCATGACATGCCCCGCCTTCTCCATGGAAATAGTAATGTGGTAATGCCTGACTTAATAAGGGACTTGGCTTACCTTTTTATTTCATAAACCAAATAGTAATGCGGTAATGCTTCACCCATTAAATCAGTTTTGTTAGCAGACATAGATAAAATAAAAATCAATGGAAATTGGAACCAACACCTCTTGCAACTTGCCATTCTATTGACACCATGCACAGAAAAAAAAAAATGCAATGCAATCTGAAAGTAAGATTGCTGTTGGGACCATGCTTCTCCAAGATTGTACAGCCTGAAAAGGCATTTCTATGGCTATCGAAAAGAGTCTCACCAACTGAAAAATGTAACCATATTGTGCATACCAGCAGATTTTTTTGTTTTTTTTTTTTAAAAAAAGTTTAGATTTTGCTCCAGAACAAACGACAGGAAGTTTGATTTATCCATAACATTGTTAGTTATGTTCTATCCCACCATATCATTAAAGATCCCAAAAGGTACAAACAACAAGAGGTAACTTTGTCTTAGTAGGTCAACTACAAAACAGTTGCAGAATCATTTTTGTAACTGAGTGCTCATCCTCAACGCAACACCAGTTCAGTACTTTTATCAACTGAAGATATTGAGAAACAGGGGCATAAAATGAGGTTCTTCCAGTACCTTGGGCACTTTAAACAATTACACATTAATACATTATATACTTCCATGAAATTCAGTTCTGAAATGAATATCATATAGACAGCGTATCAAAGCAGGAATGAGTGAACAATCACAAACCAAATTTGATATAGGAGATGAGGGTTTTTTACATTTAAGGCCTACGAGCATCTGTCACGTATGAGTTGTCATGTACACTGAGATCTCTTCAGGATTAAATGTCGAAAAACAAATTGCCAGTACTCATCTACGACCAGCCTTTGAACCACTGTGATGCTTATGCACCCCAGGACCCATGCACGAAAAGAGTGATGGTCTCTTTGGCTTTGAGCCAAACAGAAAAGTTCTAAGGGGAACCCCGGATTTTGTTGACAGGTTCCGGAAGTTTTGTTGGGCTCGGTGGCTTCTTGCTATAGATACCTCGAGATTCTCTCTGAGCTTCAAGAGCACCCTTCCAACCTCCACTTGAAGGCCTCTTACATGGTCCAGCCCAGCTTCTAGCTCCTTAGCAACTTTGTTATTCTCTTGTTTCATATTAAGCACCTCTCCTTGGAATTTTGCAGCTTCAAAAGGATTGAAGTGAACTTCATCACATTTATCCAGAGTTGTGATCTTTGATATATCTTCTTGTATGCTGCATAGTGACGAAAATCTGTTCTCTACCTCTCCTTTCAATAACACGTTCTTTTCAATCCAAACTTGAAGATCTGTATTTAGATCCCTGAATTTCTTTTCTAGTACTGCCGATTCCAGCTTTGCTACCTGATAACTACCAGCAAAGCCGTAAGTGCCCCCCTGCCTTCCTGTTCATCGGTCAATCTGTGCATCTCAGTTTTCAACATGTCAAAGGATATTTGGAAATTCCGTATTTGATGATATGATGTGCTAAACCTCAACCAGAAGTTCAAGTTCTCCCCCAACACCCTGTCAATTTCTACTCTAAATTTCTCCTCTGCAACCGAAGAAGCTAGTGAGTCATCAACTTGCCATTGCTTAACGTATTCCTCTATCTCAGCAATCTCTTTGTCTTCTGTAGTAGGACTGGTGCTTATCTTGGATGTTTCGGCCTGACTTAGCAATCTCTTTGTCTTCTGTAGTAGGACTGGTGCTTATCTTGGATGTTTCATCCTGACTTAGCAATCTCTTTGTCTTCTGTAGTAGGACTGGTGCTTATCTTGATGTTTCTTCTGACTTAGCAATCTCTTTGTCTTCTGTAGTAGGACTGGTGCTTATCTTGGATGTTTCGTCTGACTTAGCAATCTCTTTGTCTTCTGTAGTAGGACTGGTGCTTATCTTGGATGTTTCTTCTGACTTAGCAATCTCTTTGTCTTCTGTAGTAGGACTGGTGCTTATCTTGGATGTTTCTTCTGACTTCTCTATACTCTCAATAATAGAAGCACTCATCTTTTTCTGCAAAGAACTTAGCATGCGCCTAAGCAAGTGGATCTCCTCATCTTTCGTTGCATTGGCACTCTTAAGTTCCTTCAGTTCTGACATTGCCTCAAGATGGTACTCTTGATTTCTCTTCTCAATTTCTGAAAGCTTGTGCTCCGTATCTTTGTAGCTCTGAAGTACAGATGGATAATCTTCTAACAGAATCTTACCCTCATCTTCAGGTTCTTTTGGAACTAGCTGTTTCTGGGCTACAAGACCTTCTGAGGTTTCTTCATGTTTCTCAACTTCACTTGTAGTGTCATGTAAAGATTTGGATGGCTCGCCTTGCACAGACAGACTTGTTAGTCCTGATTCATCTTCCAGAGAAGCATCGCCTTTGGAGTCTCGCAATGAATCCACGAAAGTCACTGATTTCTTGCTCAGGAGCATGTAATGTTTCGACGAATTCAGTAAGTTCATGGTTGGCTTCAGTCATTTGTTTACAAATGTTCTCGGACCCATTTTGTACAGACTTCCAAATTTGTTGTACTTCTTGTAGCATTTCTTCAACTTTCCTCAACCTGTTAGCCAGGTTACTAGAATCAACAACCAAAGCCACCTTGTCTTGCTCCAAATCATGCAGGCGCCATGAAGG
Organism: Hyparrhenia diplandra; assembly: GCA_015847255.1. NCBI lineage: Eukaryota > Viridiplantae > Streptophyta > Magnoliopsida > Poales > Poaceae > Hyparrhenia > Hyparrhenia diplandra. The sequence goes on along the minus strand of JADLZK010011891.1, from coordinate 80,982 downwards.
CCATCTATCTCAGTCTTCATTCTATCTATCTGAGCATGCTGTGAAGTAGTAGCAAGTTCAAGGTTGATCACCTTTTCCACAAGTCGATCAACCTTATCTGCTAATTCTGCAACTGATAGCTCAGGGTAAGATTCAATTATTTCTTTGACTCTTTGACATATTTCCTGGAGGTCAAGCCTGCCCTCATTCAGAGAAGAATCATCAGCATCATCCAAGGGCAGTGCATGGACCAGTTCTATTTCATGGTGATCATGCCCATCCACTTGCGCATGAGGCAGCCCACATTCATTCTTGAAGGTTTTCAGCTTTTCAATTGCCTCATTGGCTCGTCGGAGCTCCACCTTCGCCTCTTCAGTCGATCTGTTTTTCTGGTCCTGCAAGTTCATCAACGTATCCTCACACGACATAATGGCTTGTGCAGCCATCAATGCCCGAGCTTCATTGTCTTCAATGGCTACACCGGTGCTGAAAGCATCTTGCAAATTGCAGACCTCGCCCTGCAACTCGGCCACCTGTTTCTCAATGTCTAGATACTTGCCTAGTGCGCTGTCGTAGGAGGTCTTCAAGAACTCTTTCTCAGTCTGTAGTGCCAGGATTTGCTTCTGCAGCTTGTCTATCTCCTCCTGCGCCTTCTCCTTGGTCATGTTGGCGGTGACCCTCCGGTGTGCCTGGGACCCCCTCTTGGGGACCGGACTGGTGCCCCTGCTCGCGCTCTGCAAGCCCATGGACAAGCCTTCCAGCGCAGGGAATTTGAAGTTGCTGAGATCAATCCCACCGATTGCCTTCGGGAACCCCTCTCCATCCCCCTCCTGCATTGAGTACTGCACCTGATCTGGAAACACAGTAGCAATGGTGTGGTTGGCCTTGTGCAACTCACTGGATATCCTGTCAAACCTGTCGGCAAGGGCCTGATAGGATCTGAACATCTCCTCCACGTGATTGATGAGCTCTGGCCGGCTTCTGAAGTAGAGCTCTGCCTTCTTGCCGAACGAATCGCCGTCGGCACCAATGAGCTTGAGCATGGACTGGACCCTGTCTTCCATCTCTGCGTAGCAAAAGAAAGGAAGGCACAGTCATTGAGCAATGTGCACTACGAACTCGTCATACGACGGGGGGTACAGATTACAATGGGGCCGCTTACCGCCGACGGTTGTTTCAAGCCACTTGACTGGGTGGTGCGGATGTGCGACGCCCACCACCAGGAGTAGGCGTTGCTCGCCGCGCGCTGCAGCATAGCCGGCCGGGGTCACACCGCGGCGCGGCCGCCCGCTTCCCCCCTCCTCTTCCTAGGCCGCACCCTTGCCGGAACGTGGTGGGTGGAGCCGAGACGAGGCGAGGGTGCGCCGAGCGGCGAAAAATCGTTGAGCCGCGGCGGGCCCGGGGAGAGAGAAGAGCGGGAGGTACGGTCGGTGACGGGGAGCGGCATGGCAAAATAGGGGAGGGGCGGAGGTGGTTCCTTTCCGCGGCCGGGCGAGCTGGCGGTGGTTCACGGGCGGGTGGCTGGGCGCGACGCCCGCGGCCGGCGGCGCGGATGGCCGGGCGCGAGAAGCGGACGGCATTGGCTGGTTTGTGGGGGTTTCCCAGCGTGGCCCGGCGGGTGCGGTCGGCTGCATTGCCGCACGACTCACGTGGCTGGACGCCCGCGCACGAGGCGGGCGGCGGCGGCGGGCGCGGCGCGGTGCTGGTGGTGGACTGGCGGTGTTCTCTCGCCGCTGCGCCTGCCGGGGACTTAGCAGGTGGCCCGATGTGATGTGCCAAAGGAAGTTTGATACAAAAGCTAAAAGTCTAAATCTCCCCTCAACTATTGGACCTGGAATACATAATCCCCTCGACTATAAAACCGGATGACATCATGCATGATGGCAAAGAACACCTTGTTTCAGTGAACATGCACATCGTAGTTGACCACAACTATGCACGGCGGCACAGCAACAACCGGATGAGCAAATCCAAATTACCCTAAACGCTTTAAACTATGTCATACCGTCTAATTTAGCACCTGGATGGTTTAGGATGGTGGTTTTGCACACGTGGCCGTTCAACCTGGCAGCCATGGCCACGGTGGCGTCCATCCCCATGCAGCAGCTGCTACACCACCACGGCGCTGAATGGCTGCTGCCGCTACTTGCTGCCCACCTGCTGGCCTCGCTGCGCTCGCTGCCGAGCGGAACGCCGCTGCTGCCATTGGCGCACGCAGGCTACGCAGCTAGGTAGCTAGCTAGCCAAGCTAGCAACTTGCCGTCCCTTCAGTTCGGTACTGATTCATTTCCAGCTGAAGCAAGCCGCCGCCGCTCGCAAGTCAGGAAACAGAGGAGCGCCGCCCCGTGTTCCGACCGTTGGCGAGCGTGGGTAGCCATTGAGCGTCGGCCGTCGGGTGCGCCACCACGACCGCGCGCCCGTCCACGACTCCACGCACGTACACAGCTCCGCCAGGATCGCCATGGCCTGCTCCGTCACCCTCCTACTGCCGCCGTCCGCACTTGCTGGCGATTGCGAGGACGGTGGTGGCGGCGCGTCGAGCTCTGGCTCATGGCCTCATGCGCAGCGTCGGCGTCCACGACAAGCGCGGGGTTCCGGCTGCAGCAGCTCCAGCACCGCAGAGCCGGACACCTGCATCATAGAGTCCAGCAGCCGGACCAGGCTCTCCCTCTCCATGTCTCCGTCGCCGGTGCCACCGGGCTCGAGGGCCACCAGCACGTCCGTCACCGCCACCGGAGCAGCGACGACGGCGTCCGCGTCAGCTCACTAGCTCAGTACCAACCCCGCCGCCGTGCCCGTCCATGCCTCCCCGCTGTCTCGCCCTGCCGCCGAGTCTGCTCTGCTCGCCCCTGCCGCCGTGTCTGCTCTGCTCGGCTCCGCCGCGGCGTTTCCCTTCTCTGCTCGGCCCCACCGTATCCTGACCCGCAGAGGCGGAGTGCCGCCGGGCGGCCCTGCAGCACAGCGCCGCGGGGCGCGCACGGCACACCTGGCGAGCACCACGACCACCATGACGCAAGTGAAGCAGCAGCACACGGCCTCGCAGCCCGCCGCGGTGCCACGGGCCACCTCACTGTAGGTGCGATGCTCCTCGTCACAACTCTCCTTAAGCCTTTCAGGTGGAGCTGGACGCCACCGTGGCCTCAGTTTCCAGGTTGGACAGCCACGTCTCTGAAACCACCCTCCCAAACCACCCAGGGGCTAAATTAAATGGTGTACCATAGTTTAAAGTGTTAAACACCCTAAGCTTCATAGATGAGGGATTAAGTATACCATCTCTAATACTTCGGGGGGTTATCTAGACTTTTTCCAAAGCTAAAATAAGCTAGTATCAAAATTTTATCCATGCATTTGTAATTAGCGGCTTAGCCAGCTTAAAACATGTCGTTTTTTTTTTTTTGCGAAATTAAAACATGTCGTTTCGAACATGTGCTGTCAAAAATTAGAAACTACAAACAGAATATTATAAAGTTTAGAAACAAGTTTTAGGGCCTGTTTGGTTTTCCATAAGTCGGGTGACTTATAAGTCAAAAAATTCAAAATAAGTGACTTATTTTGCCAAACAAGAGGGACTTATAAGTCATAGGACTTATAAGTTATAGGACTTATAAGTCACTTGCAACCATTTTCTCTTATTTTTCACCCCGACTTATTAGTCGGTCATTTTCTTTTTTTTTTTTTTGACTTATAAGTCGGTTTGCAACCAAAAAGTATATGACTTATAAGTCACGTATTTTTTAGTCACCGACTTATGGAAACCAAACATGGCCTTATATGTGTACATTTGTATTCAAGAATATATCTTAGAAGATATTAGTGGTTAAATGTACACATCGAAGAATGCGTTGAGTATTTTTTTTACCTAGGGTTGTTTGGTTGGTGGTTTCTACTGACTAATAAGATGGCCGATATTGTTATGTCGTGGAGAAAAACATTATACCGTAAATAACCTAGGCTGATAATTTTAAGGTTTAACATGGCTGATAAGGGTTTTTAGTAAAGCAATCCATCACGCTTTTATTAATTTGCAAACACAATTATACCATAACTCAAAGAGTTCAAAATAAAAGCTAGGAGTTTCATCAGCCCATATATCCTATTAGCTTTTGTATAGCAATTTTCAATGTTAATATTACCAAAAACTATCCAAAGCATCGTGCATTCGCCGTTGATTGTTGCTACCTATTTTGCCAAGAAACCAACGTCTTTTAGAGTTTTCATAGGCAATATGATCTGAACTATGTAGCTATTGCTATTAATACATTTTGCTAGTTGTAGATCTGCCTCTAGTGTGCATCTATTACATGTGCTAGAAAGTTGTGAGCTATTGCAACACAACCTCCACTTGCATCCCCTATTCCAATGTATGCATCAAGCCTTACATCCATAAAAAGTTGTTCACAAATGATGTAACCGACATACCTAATCTCTCATAGTTTTGTATACTTTATGCACAACTTCCTCTCATTCCCAACATGTACACCATTCACCGAAAAAGGATGAGTCTCCGTAAAAATCCATACCATTCATCTCCCGTAAAGTGACACCAATACTCGAACTTCTTGGATTACAATAGATCTCGACCGTCTACCCTCAAGATCTCCTCCACCTTGTCCCATATATGCCTAAACTTGTCTACATTGCTTTGTCTCTTTGACATGTGAGCAACACATGTTTTATATCCTCTCGCACATTGTGAGCAAATTGGACAACCACCTACACATTCCACATGCTTTGGTCAAATAGAACACTATCGCTAAATTCAAACAGGAGAATTGGCCTCAAAAAGTGGAGAAAAGGAATGCACAATTTCAATAAACTCCTTCATAACGTGATTGGGTTCTTCTTCTTTTAGAAGGTCTAGAGGAACAAAGACCTCTCGTGGTCGCCTAGAATCCTCGCCTCGAAAAGTTGGTAAAATCACACATTGCCAGCCTTCTTGAATCTAAAAAGATTATTTTGGAAGCAAAGGAACACAAAGTGAGATGGGTAAGATTGGGAGATGAAAACAAAGGCCTTCTTTCATACTATGGCAACTATCACCATAGAAGAAATAATATTGCTAGTCTTACAACTCCAGGAAACATTATTGTGACTAGTGTAAGGTCCTAGATGGCTAGAGGGGGGGGAGGGTGGTGAATAGCCTATAAAAATTTTCTACAAGCTTAACTAAACAAACCGATTAGTATGAAACACGGCAGTAAAAAGCGGTTTGCACTAGCTCTAATGGTCAAGCAAGCCTTCTAGTGACAAGACTAAATAATTCTATGATCTCTAGTCCACTCAAGGTCTATGTCACTACTCTAACTAATGAACAATCCTAATATGGTCCTTATGCTAGCAAGAACAACTACACAAGGCAAAGCTAGCTCTCTACACAAAGTAAACTAGGAAAGTAAAGCAAGAGTGGGAAGCTCGTTATACCGCCTTGTAGAGGATGTCAACCAATCACCGGGATAAAGATGAACAATCAATCACTGATGGTGATGATCCACACACGAAGATAATGAACAAGTTGATTTGTTCACCCTCGAGTTCGCTTGTACACCGACAACTACTCTCCGGTTGTGCCGACCAACACAAGGATGGTGTTTGAGCTAGGCGGTGCCCTTTGCTAGCCTCAACACACCACTCGACAAGTGTGGTACCCAAAGCACGAGCAATGTATTCCTTGCACTTTGTCTTCCCGACGAGGAGTGCGTAATCCTCTCACAAATCAACAGAGGTGGCCAAGAAACAATCACCTCTTCTTGCCAACGCCTCCACCACTTCATCAAGCCGGCTAGGAGCGGTGCCTCCAAGAGTAACGGGAAATCCACCATCACAACACGATCCCCAAGTGCCTCTAGATGCAAGAACTCGATGCAATGCACTTGGATCACTCTTCTCTCAAGAATGAAGCTCAAATCAAGAATGAGAGAGGAGGGAGGCTTGCTTGCTTGCTCAAAGGTGTTAGGAATGATTCAAAATGACCAAGAGAGAGAGCAAGGAACAGCCATGGGGGGTATATAGGCCACACCACGAAATGTGGTGGAAAGGGTGGAAACCACGCTTTAAGGCGGCCGATCGACGATCGACCGGACTCACTAGTGAGTCCGGTCGGGGTCCTGGCCACAACCGACAAGCCTAAACCTGGCCCGAACCCGCCTCGATCGCGTCCCGTCGCGCATCGATCGATGCGTCCGGTCAGCACCGGATGCTTCCGGCCGGTGCGTCCGTCACGCGACGCCCGAGGCCTGAAAAACATGCTCTCGCGAGACGCACTCCACCGGAAGGCCCGGTCAACTTATGCGTCCCGGCCGCGCTTCCGGCCGGTGCGTCCCGGCCACGCCAGAAAAACCGCCGTTTCGTCGTCGCTCCTTCGCCTTTTGCTCCAAGCCGACTTCCGTCACTTGTTTCTTGTTGCCGACACGCCAATTAAGGCGAAGAACACCTTGACACCATGTGTTAGCATTTTCGAAACCAATTCCACCAAGGACGGAGTTAGCACTTTAGGTTAAGATGCATGCATATGAGACTTGAACCTAAAGGCACGTGAGGATCGATATGTACGAAAAGTTTTCCCTCTTTATAGTACGGCTTATCGATCCTATAAACACCCACACCCTCTATGGTGTCTTGGGTGTGAAATCAAAATCCCTATGGTTATACCTTTGCCTTGGGACCTTTGATCTCCAACCTTCACCGAATTGCATGCTTGATCAACTTTTTGGATCACCTCGATCCATCCTCCATGATCACAAAGCACCAACTCCCAAGCACGACCAATCTCCAATCATCTCAAACACTTAGCATTGAGAGATTAGTCCTTAGGTGTCACTAATTAGCTAAAACCAAACAAGAGATCTTCAACTAGTCATGAGCGTAAAAGCGTGAATTCTTTGGGAATCTTTCAAAAATAGGATGGGAATTTCGTAATACAATGGAATGTCTTATAACTTAGCCGAGCTCCTAAATGCTCATGAGCTTGGGTTCCTTTGCGCATGATTTTTCCGATGAAGAGTTCACCGGCTGTGATAAAAAGCATTCCACCGGATCATTCACCGGACCCGATGGCTTCAATGGAGTTTTTATTAAAAGATGTTGGAGTATAATCAAGAATGATTTCTTCGTGATCGTTCGTAGATTTCTTTAACCAAAATATTGATCTAGAAAGCATCAATGGCTCTTTCATTGCTCTTATACCTAAGAAGGAAAATCCTGAAACCGACAATGACTTCGGACCAATTTCTCTCGCTTAATTATTCTCATCAAGTGTATAACTAAGCTCTTGTCTCAAAGGCTACAATCAGTGATCACCAAGCTCATTCACAGGAACCAAAGATGGTTTTATAAAAAGTAGGACTATCCAAGATTGCCTTGCTTGGGCTTTTCAATTCTCGCATTTTGTCATAAATCAAAGAAAGAGATTGTTATTCTGAAATTAGACTTTGAAAAGGCCTTTGACGTAATTGAACACCAGGTCATGATTGAGATCATGAAGTTTAAAGGATTCCCCGATAAATGGATTAATTGGGTTAAAGCAATCCTCGCCTCGAAATTCTAGCATCCTTCTTAATGGGATTCCGTGGAAACCTTTTGCCTGTAAGAGGGGAGTCGACAAGGAGATCCTCTCTCTCCCTTCTCTTTGTTCTAGCAAACAGATTTGCTGCATCATCATTAATAAGGAATGGCATGATGGGATTATCAGTCACCCTCTATCTAATGATTTTGAGGAATTTTATCCAATAGTTCAAGATGTCGACGATACCCTATTGATTGTACTGTGATGAGCAAAGAATTGTGTTCTCTCGAAAGGTATCCTAAATGACTTCTCTCGCATCCACCGGGCTTAATGTGAATTATGAAAAAAAAGTCAGATCATTTCAATTAATGTTGCCGATGATAAATGGTAGTATTGGCGAATACTCTAGGTTGCCTGCTTGATCGCCTCCCTTTCACCTATCTGGGATTACCACTGAGCATCTATAAGCCCACAGTGCAGGATTTCACCCCTCTGGTCTCCAAGATTGAAAGAAGATTGGCTGGAGTCAGCAAGTTATTGTCCTATCATGGAAGATTGATCTATGTTAACTCAGTCTTTTCTGCTCTTCCCACCTTTTACATGTGTACTCTATACTTCCCTCCTGGGGTTATTGATCAAATAGACAGGTACAGAAAGCACTTGATTTGGAGCAATGGTGATATCAATAAAAAAGAAAATGTCTTGTGGCCTGGGAACCAATGTGCAGAAGTAAGGAAGAAGGCGGCCTTGGAATCTTAGATATTCAAGATCAGAATACAGCCCTCTTAATGAAGTTCCTAGACAAATTCTATAATCATGCAGACATCCCATGGGTGGAACTGACCTGGAGCAAGTTTTACCAGAATGGTTTTATTCCACCACAGTCCAGAAGCCCATGTGGTTCTTTTTGGTGGAAGGATGTGCTTAAAACCTTTAATAAGTTTAAGAATCTAGCTATTTCAAAACCCAACAACGGTTGCTCTACAGCTATTTGGTTGGATCGGCCGGGTCGGATGTACCCCTACAGACAAGTTTCTCAACTTTTCTCCTTATCTAGGAAAAAGAATTGCTCCATCAAATTCTTTACAGAGAAGGAGCTGGGTCAGTCTTTCTTTTTACCTTTGTCAGGACAAGCTTCTGAGCAATTAGAAGAACTGGAAGAATTGTTGCTCCTTAATATTGAGGATGCAAATCTGAATGATATTTGAGCTACAAATGGGGTCCTTCTTTCTCTTCCAAAATGGCTTATAAACATTTGAGGGGTCAAGTTGAGGCTACACCTCTCTTCAAATGGGTTTGGAAATCTGGAAACACTGAAACCAAAAATTTTTGCATGGCTTTTGATCGAGATAAATTAAGCACAAGAAACATGTTGAGAAGAAAAATATGACTCGCCGGACATTACTGTGTTCTATGTAACAATGGTATTGAGGAAACCTGTAGCCATTTATTCTTCGACTGTCCATTTAGCCAAGCTTGTTGGGGATCTATCAACATTATCTGGAACTTATCTCTGAATCCTTTGGACATGATCATACAGGCAAGAAATCTCTTTGGCTCCCATATATTCGTGAGAAATCTTTATTGCAACTTCGGGCCATATGGAAGTCAAGAAATGGAGTGATTTTTGACCAAAAAGCAGCCTCTATCTCTTCCCCTGAAGGTGCTCCTTGCCCTTGAGCTTAGCTTGGTGTGTATCAAGGCTAAGGCTAAGATTGCCGATCCCCTCGAACGTGGTGCGAGAATATCCCATAATGTACCTTTTGTTTTTTCGCTTTGGACCTTGTTGGTCTTGTACTTTTATTTAGCCTCAATACATATTCCTTCAATAAATAAAAAGAAAAAAGAACAAGTAGGGAGCTTCCCCCGCCGACTCGCTCAAAAAAAAACTTAAGATGCTTTAATTTTCAAATAAAATTAGAATGATTTATAGTTTAGAAACGAGGGAGTGCCATTCAAACACCTCTATGTTGTAATTTCTTTTTTTTTTTTTTTTTGGGACTTTCATTAATCAGTGGCTAACTGAATCGTTAGCGACAATTACAGCAATGTTTGACGGGATGGAATCAGTAATCATTCGACACCTTCTAAACATAAGAAACCCAAACAAGCTAGCTCCTCTATTACATTCTCTACTAGCATGAACACACTCAAAAGTACTAAAAGTTCAGGCTAGCCTGAAAACTTCAATTCTTCAATCAAGTGGCCAAGTATTGAATCATCATACGTCGAAGATTTCAAAGCACTCACTACCTCCCCCGAGCATCAGGCTTCAAAATTAAGTGGCTGATGCCTAAATCTGCAGCCACCTGTATTCCCTGTAGACAAGCAACTAATTCAGCTTGGAAAGCACTTAGCAAGTTGTCAATTCTGCCTCTCCCCGTCGAGATCACATCTCCATTTTTATCTCTGATTAAAAAGCCCCAACTCCCATTTTTCTCAGCTAGTCTGAAGGAGCCATCAACATTCAGCTTGAGATAATCCTCTGTGGTTTGGACCATTTCTTTCTGGCATGACCGACAACAGAGGATGCAGATGAGTTACTGTTGTAATTTCCATGCCCTCTAGATTTCTATATGGTTTTGATTGTAAAGGCAATCTATTCCCGCATTTTTTTTTTTATTGCTAGTATGTTTTTCAGAATTATGTGCTCCAAAAGTGGTCTCAATAGCAAAGCTAGTTTGTAGATACAATATTTTTAGAGATAGCGGCAAGGGAGGTAGCCATCATACCTGTAACGATATTATGATATTACCAATGTTAGTTCAGTCTCTCGAAATTGATGTTTACCAAGATGAATTTGTGTATGTGAGCGTTATTGTTATGCGTTGAAAAGAAAATATGCATAGTAGTACCATTTTTTCTTTTTTATGTATTAGTATTACCAGGAAATATATAAGATTCTTTTTTTTGCAAAATTTTTAAATTAGCGCTGTTGTCCTGAAATACTCGTACTGTTATCTGTGGCTTATGTTCGAAAAAAAAAAGACGAAGCTTACAAAAAAACGAAACGAAGCCCACGAAACCAGCCCCCGGCTGGCGGCTGCTCGCAATTTTCAATTTTCAAGCTCGCGCCTCCGCGTACGAAATTGCAGCCCGCCTCGGCAAGTCACCGATCCGCGCCTCACTCCACGTCAGCGATCCGCGGCATCCTAGCCCACCTCCCCATCCCAGCCGTCCATTCCCTCCGCATCGAACGGCAGCCAGCGCCCCTCCCTCCCATCGCCCGCCTCCTTATAAACCCATCCTGTCCTTCCCCCAACCCCCACTCCAAGCGTCACCAAATCTCAACACCACCCCGCCGCCTGCAATCTCCTCCGACGAGATCCGCCACCCACCACCCGAGCGGAAGTAGCCATGTCTGGGCGCGGCAAGGGCGGCAAGGGTCTCGGCAAGGGCGGCGCGAAGCGCCACCGGAAGGTGCTGCGCGACAACATCCAGGGCATCACCAAGCCGGCGATCCGGCGGCTGGCGAGGAGGGGCGGCGTGAAGCGCATATCGGGGCTCATCTACGAGGAGACCCGCGGTGTGCTCAAGATCTTCCTCGAGAACGTCATCCGCGACGCCGTCACCTACACCGAGCACGCCCGCCGCAAGACCGTCACCGCCATGGACGTCGTCTACGCGCTCAAGCGCCAGGGCCGCACCCTCTACGGCTTCGGCGGCTGGGGCTGCTGGGCTCGTCTGATGGCCTTCTGCAGCTGCGACGTTGTCTGGCCGTGCTCACAAGTCTTGCGGTCAAGAAGTTTCAGGAAATCTTGGTTGTTCGTCTCTGGCTGTAGTAGGTTTATTATTATCTGAATCGTATGGCTGTAGCAGGTTTAGTTTCTGAACCATGAATCAGTAATGAAATTCTGTGCACCTGATGTTGGAAATCGCTTGTTGTGCAATCTGGCACTCTTCTATGCAAATGGATGTAGTATTTTGGTCGTCTTTTCTGTTCTGTAAATTCTGTCGTTATTATGATGGAAAACTGGTGCTTGTCTTTTCATTCCTGTTTGAGTGCCTCAAGCATGCAAGTGAATGCGTGAGGTCCGTTTGATTTCAGATTTGGATACTTTGGTTTCCCTAGTTCATTATTGATCTATTGATTTTGCCTAAGCTCGCTCAGTATTCACGTTAGTATCATCTTTGATGAAGAAAAGCATGTGAAATTTACATGCTAGTTTTTCCATGTTTCAGTAGTGTTACCATAGGAATTCAATTTGAAGTTAGAAAACTGAAGTTCTGGAAGGTGTCATACTCGAATGAATCATCTGAATATAGATTCTTCTTTTCATGTCGTCAATGATCCCTCGCACAAGGTGGGATCCTCATCTTCATAAGCATTACCAATATGACCACTGCACTTCCGGCAGAGCAATTATGTCCTATTTCTGAAGAATCCCTGTGAACGGCTTGAACCGAAGTATGGCGTGCAGCTCACCTCGTCAGGGTGTTAGATTTTACAGCAGCAACTTAATTGGTTCCTGAAATTTTGATAATGATCTTTGGGCTCTACCTTACTGAACTCAGGTTCTACCATTGGAGCAGGTGCGCTGAAAGCACGGCAAGGGTCTCTGCCGTCATCCACGGCGTTGCCACGCCCAGGTTAGCTAAACCATTCATAAACTTTTTGTCAACTTTACTTTCCTACTGCAGTGAAGAAACAAGAGTTGCTTAAATTTTGCAGTCATGTTTGGCCAATACTATTATAGGTAGCAGCAGGAGTAGGAGTTTATGAATTTATCATATTTTTTTTTTCTTGTTGTTCTTTTTTGTGCATAATATTTTTCGATTGTTACAGAAATTGAATAATTTATGGAATATAGTTGCCATAGTCAAAGGACTGAAGTTTGTACCACAGTCACCATGAGTGTCATCCGAAACAAATCATTAACTAGCTTCATTTTTTTTTTGAGTAAATTAACTAGCTTCAGTTGACAAATTCTATTTGTGTTTGGTTCCCTGAGCTTTTGCCACAAGCTGGAATAAAAGAGAGCTAAGATATATTCTGAGATGAAACGGCTGGAGTGAGGATGGGTGGATAAGTAAGTAGTCCTGACATTTAAGATTGTCTTGTACATTGCATGACACCAGTTCTTAGCAGGAGGCAGTGGCATGTCTTGTGCAACTATTAGATGAGCAAAAAAAAAAGGGTGGGATTTGTGTTACAGTTTCCAAGAAGATTACCATACTCTTTTTGTCAAAGGAAGTGATTTGCACAACTTGAAGCACATCTAATTGTTGAGAATTGCCATCACAGCTTGAAGGTCCCTGGAAGATTTTGAGCCTTCACTGGTTCTCAGGTAATTATGTACACACTTCCAAGATATGGTGTTTACCAAGTAATGTAATTAGGATATATTTTTAGGTACAAGGTTTGAGTACTGGAGTTGGTACAAATTTCACTATGTCACTTAACCAATTTGAGTTTCTAGCTAGGAACTTTCACTGCTCTCTAGAATCTAGCTCATTGAACTAATTGCAATGCAAAAAATAAATGCAAACAAACTGTCAGAAAGGAAAATGTGTAACATACAACACGAATCTGTTTGGTTGATATGGATCTAAGCAAGCAGTATATTCATCCATCCAACCAACTGAGACCAGTTCAATTAATAAAATAAATTTAGCTAAAAGAAATCATGTTAATATGACAAATTGGACCTTTTTCCTCCTTTTACAAATAGACTCTTGATAAACAAGAGAGGTCCTCAAAGGAAAATATGATGGTGGTTTTAGGGTGCAATGGAAATATGAGAACCTTTCCAGTAAAATTGCATTATGATATTCTTCTTCTTTCAAAAAGTGCTTTCTAGATAAAGAGACCTTTTTCTTAAGCAGAGTTGTTTGCATCAAAACCTTTTCATGTATATTTGGTGGGAGCTAGGGAGGATTCTCAGAGTTGGCAAATGTGCAAGTAGTCCAAGATAGCAAGTTTCTTTTTTAGTAGTCAGTTATTGATAATTTACTTTGGCTAAATTTCAATTTGTCAATACTTTCCAAATTGCTTCCTAGAAATTATGCAGCTTAGATGCAATAGAAGAGCTGAATGATATGTGGTTTGAGTACTCATAAAAATCTAGTTACATTCTGCAGTAAAGGGTACTTAAGCTTCTAAAATCTCAGGGGCTACTTAAGGTTTGATATTTTACACATGTATCCTTTTGCAGAACAAGCCTATATCAACCTCAGCCCAATACGTTCTGAGTATGACTTGGCATTCGACTGAATGCTTCTTGGGGAAAAAAAAAAGGCAATCATTTCAGAATACTTCACAAGGTTGGCACAATTCTATTGAAGATTTGTATCCATGCTATTGTCACATTCATGCATTAATTTGTGTGTCCAATCAGTTTGTAGAAGCATAAAGAAGCCAGGAAAGGTTTGCAAGTCTAGGAGGTACCGTGCTGGTTGTTGTGCCATATCAGATGGACTGCCAAGGTACGACTCTCAAAGTGGAGGGGAAAAAGAGTGTTTAAGTAGATAGATGAACTGTCATGTGTGGTACATTTTTTGCCGAAACAATAGATTATCAAAGGTGTGTTAATACTAATTTAATGGCCAAATTAGAAACTAAACTATTGAGAATACTCCGGTACTACACAATTAAATACTCTAGGTATATTATGCATAAACAATTTAACCTATAATTTTTAGTCTTTTTATCTTACGATGAAATATTTTCCTTACCTTTGATTTATTGTAGTCATCCACTCATGCTGCATTTGTGCCAAAAAGAGCTTTTAGATATTAAGTCCCATTTTCTTTTCGATCTTACAAGGCCCAAAAACAGGCCTCTCACTAACTGTGTTTCAGATTCTATTTATTTTCCCAAAACCAGCATCATTGCCTCATTGGGCTTGACATCAACAACGATGACCATGGCAGCATTCTCTTCTATGGCAGCGGTGAGGTAGCTACGCGTGAAGCTTTCAGTGGGATGGCACCAGGGTGGCGGCAGTGGACGATGACACCGGCTTCGTCAAAACTACATGGCTTTCTCCCTTGCCATGACTGATGGTGCTGATGCCAAGGTGCGCCTCTACGTTGAGTAGTGGGACACTGGGACCAACCCATTGACGAGCACCTCTTCCTAGCTTGCCGAGCGCTACCTAGCCTTAGACCAGCCTTAATCCATGTACTCCCATGACACCGTCAAAACATTGTTATCACACTATATGTAGAACCAAGTATTGGTGTTATGTTCTACCAGATATTGTCTAAGCCTCTGTTTATTGTTTGTGCAATTTTTAAGGACATGGACCGTACAGATGTCTTGCAGTCATGGTGTTCACTAAATCGAGAATGAGCAACAAGTATTAGTTATTAGTATGTACAGTCCAGTTGCCTATGTGTTATACCATGATTGTTGTGTTAGTTTCCTATGTGTTATACCGTTATTGTGTTAGTTTTAAAATATTATTTTTGCTTTGCTTTTTAATGTCCAATATGAGAAAGAGGAACTTTGTACAGTCCAGTCTGAGAACGAAGAACTTTGTATTTTTTATTAAATGTCATTTTAATATCGGTGTTAATTTTATACTCCCTCCATCCCAAATTATAAGTCGTTTGACTTTTTTTGCTCCAAGTTTGACCATTCGTCTTATTAAAAAAATTTACACAAATATAGTCAAATTTAAGTCATTCTTTAAGAACTTTTATTAATAAAGAAAGCCACAGCAAAAGAAGTGATATTTTGCACAAATTTTTGAATAAGACGAGTGGCCAAATTTGTTGTCAAAAAAGTCAAAAGACTTATAATTTTGGAGGGAGTAGTATTTTTATATTATTGTGTGATCTATGTATTTTATAAAAAAATTATTATCCCGTAGCAACGCACGGGTATGATACTAGTTATGTCCTATTTCTGAAGAATCCCCATGAACGGCTTGAATGGAACTATGGCATGCAGCTCACCTCGTCAGTGTGTGTAAAGCGGCTCTCATCGATTGCAAAGAATCCTCGTCATTGTGTGTGTAAAGCAGCTCTCATCAATTGCAAAGAATGAGGACACCTTCCTGACGTGGATCCAATGTTGGCAGTGTTCCGTGTGCAGGAGCTCAAGTTTAAAGCATAGCCACAGTATCCACAGCTGACAGTAAGAAACAAATTAAAGATTGTCACCAAATATTGAGCTACTTGGTCTCTCAGTTGAAACTACCATGTTCGTCCGCACTAAGCATCAGGACATATGCCCTCACAAGTCACACCTGCAACTGTCAGACGATCGTCTTGCGTGCCACACATTTACAAAAACGAGATGTAGGTCGGCACTGTTAACAACCCTAACCTTGAGCTACTAATCTCACAGGAACAATATCTAGAATCCTCTAGAACTAATCTCACAGGAACAATATCTAGAATCCTCTAGAACCTGTGTACAAGGGGGAAGAGAGGAGGAGTTGGGAGGAAGAAGAACACTAGTACAGGTAAAAGGGTAAAGGTAATTGATATTTGGTTGATTCCCCTGCTCGAGGTCTCTTGGCGGCCTTAAGTAGCTGGAGCCTCCCCTTGGACAGCCTGGTGTGAGCCCTTATGGCAAAGGTGGTACCTGACATTCCTCCCTTCTTAAATGACAGCTTGCCCTCAAGCTGCAATTATGATCTTCCATTGCTCTTGTGGACGAGCAGACTTCTCTTGCCAGAACACATCATCTAGGGCCATGTTCTTGACGTTGCACATCTCGATGCCCTCTGTGAGCCACTGCGTGATAAACGTGCACGGCTCCTGGTAGAAGGACAACTGCCACCACTCTTTCGCTGTGCAAAGCTAGTTGCATGTGCTTGTGGTGGTGGACTTCACTGACGAGGATGGAACGCTCACTATCGTGGCTGAAGTTGATACTTGCCTCGGTGAGGCCGGATCGCACGGCGGCGACCGACGCGAGTGTTCATGCATGTGATGTTGTTGGTGCCCAACATCCTACCACTTCCATGCGTTGCTTCTCTTCGACGCTATCGCTGATACTGTCATGCTCGGCTTGAAGATGTTGGGCCCCGAGAAGGGGAGAGAGGGGAGAGGAGAGAGGGAGAGAGAGAGAGAGGACCAACTAAATCTCAAAAGAGTGAGGGAGAGGGGGAGAGAGAGATAGTGAGAGAGAGAGGGGGAGAGAGGGGAGAGAGAGCTAGATCTCAAAAAGAGAGGGAGAGAGACATAGTGAGAGAGAGAGGGGGATAGAGAGGGAGAGAGAGCTAGATCTCAAAAGAGAGGGAGAGAGAGAGAGGGAGAGAGAGAGGGGGGAGAGAGAGAGCACACCACATTCAATTAGATCTCAAAGAGAGGGAGGACCATGCATATGCAAAGAGAGGGAGAGAGAGGGAGAGAAAGAGAGGAGAGAAAATGTAACAGAACCTTCCAAATTATAGGGCCCACATGTACTAATTATCGGTACAACAACCTTTAATTGCCACATATGTGCACCCATAACCTGAAAAGTACTATTAACTATTCCAACCGGGATCCGTTACGAGGTCATTGCAAAGATTACAACAGTTTTCATACATAATCGAGTAAAACAAATGGAAGACTTATATTACAATAATTTTACAACTATTTTTCTAAAACAAGTTTTACAATATATAAGTAGGAGTAACAGAAAGTTTATTACATATTTTACACTAATGACCACGCCCACGGGTCTCACAACTCACTCATCTTCACTTTCCTCCCCCGATGGATCGTCATGCAACACGGTCCTCTGTGCGATGACTACCTGGTCCTGCAACATGGGTTAACAAACCCTGAGTACGGGAGTACTCAACAAGTCTTACCCGACTAAGGAAAAAAAATAGGAGAAGACTCAGGAATGTTGGTGTAATAGGATTCAAGGTAAGGCTTTTAGCAAGAATCAAGGACTCTTTTTGTAGAAAAGCTTACTAGTAGTGAATCCTTACTTTCAATATTTTATTCCCAATTAAGTTTCTCACCTACTCTAGGTGATCTTATACTAGAGCACACACTTCTTAGATATTCCATCACTTATTCCATCTCTTCATTGTTTCATAATTAATCTACGATATAAGTCGGAAACCGAGTCTCCATATCCGAGAAGCACGGCGATTTCGAAACCGATTAACCCAAATGGGAGTTCTTTCCACACGACATATGTAGCACTTAAGCTTGCATATATCAACCCTTTCTTGGATACTCAAAACGGAACCGCGTCCCCCACGCCACCCGAGAACACGACACCTCACATCCGGGAATCTAACCCACGTGCATCCGGACTTTAACCCACGAGTGTACACGCTACTCCCAGCCATCTCTCCACTCCCGGTGCGTGGTTGTATGCGTTTCGATTTGACACCCCGAGATCGGGCTTACCGCAGTATGTGGTCGATACTAGTTTCGATCGTCTCCGGGCGACGCCTAGACAGACGTGCCATTGGCCAAAAGACCTCAGCGCGGATTATTCCATAGTCTCGGTTACACAGGCCTACACGCCGGTCCTTAATCGACAAGCCGAAATACTACACCGAGACTCCATTCTCAATGCAAATTACCCGACCGGTCTCAAATTCAAAACCATATCCTAGTATGGTCTCATCATATAACATCCTTGTTCATAAAATGCCCATTCGGGCTATCATAAGAGACTTGTCACATTTTGACTCAAAAGTCTAACTAATTTAGCATGGCTAAGCATTTCTAAGCATTTTACCAAAACGGGCTATCAAGGTAGATATCTAAATAATCAAGGATTGGTAATGCATCAATTAGGTTATCACACAACTCCTATCACCTAATGCGAAAAAAAAGCAAAGGTGATATAAAGCTTTGTAAAAACACAAGGAATGTTTAAATGAACCGGGGCTTGCTTTGGTTGACGAAATAACCCGACTCGACGATGGATCATAATAATCGAACTCGGATCAACAAGAAAACCCTCTTCGGAAGCTTGATCGACGATCTCTCGATCACCTTCGCTCACTTTACGAAAGAATAATATATGCGTTACATGATGCCGTGTATATATAAACATGATGCGCGAGTGCATGAAACGATAAACGCTTGAGTACAACTTTCCTTCACGATAAAAGTTGCAATCCAACAAAACCAACTTGTTGAACTACTCTACGAGATATCATCACCATTACCTAAGGAGTTCTCAAGGACCATTTGATAGTGGTATGGTTTAGGGTTCACTAAATAATTCAAAATTCACCCAAAACCCTAGATGATAAGATATTAAACAAATTATTTAACACATGAAATAATAGAGCACAAAATAATAAATATTTTAACTTTCTTTAAACAAGCTCAAAATTTTTGTACAGGTAGATCATGTCATAAAACAGTGTCAAAATAATTTTCATGATTTTTGGATAAATAGAATAATTATTAAAAATCAAGGAAGATGCATTTTTCAATTAAAATTTGTATTTCTAAATCATGCCCAAACTATTTAAAATTCAAGTTTCATAATTTTCCTAGATAGTAAATATGATGGGAAGGCTACACAAAAATTTTCATGATTTTAGAACCCATATTTGAATTTATATGAAAGTTGGAAAATCGGACACTATTCAAATAAATGAAATTGAATAAAACATTTCATAAATGAAAAAGAGTTTCGGGTTGAATCGCCCAAGATCGCGCACGGATCGGTACTTGTTCATGGCCTTATTATCGTGCATAATGAACCGCCTTGGTTTGAACAAGAATGGGACCGAGCTGTTGGAACAAATTGGGGCGGCCCGATGAATAATAACGGGCCCGACACATTCTCGTTCATGGTTTGGCCCGGCTAGGGCGTGTTCACGGCGGCGACGACGCAATGCTCACCGCGCGGGCGGCGCCGCCAGCGTTCGGCGTCGGCGATTGATGAAATGGAAAACTAAATACCGCGGGCGTGGCGAAGCTCACCGTGATGCTTGGGCGTGACTTGGTTGGGTCAAGGGCAAGGCGGAGATGGTATCCGAACGCGGCGGCTACGGCCAGCGGCTTCGGACACGACGTTCTCGTGCGTCGGGCTCCAACCGGAAAACCAACGAGTCGCTTCACGACCACGACGTCAAGGTAACGCTGTAACGCTAACTGGTTCGCCTCGGCTCACCGGAGCAAGGCAACGACGGCGCGCGAGGCTCGCGGTGGCGATCCGAACCGCGGCGAGGAAGAAACGGGCGGCGAACGACCCGCCATGAGAGGCTGTCGGTCTAGGCTCAAATGAAGCGTGGGCGAGTTGCGGTGTGCCGGGCAACCGCTTGGTGTGAGAGATGGCGCGACGGGCGACGAACGACGGCGCGGGCGGAGGAGATTCGGCGGCGGATTTGGGAAAAGAGAAAACGACCGGCGGCGATGGCCTATTTATAGGAGGGGAGAGGTCGGACGGTGTGGCGAGTGAGGTCGCGAAGCTCCTCGGCCGGTCGTTTTCGCAAAGGACGGCGGGTGGAAGGCGGCGCCGACGGCCAACGCCGGGCGGTGGCAAACAAGGATTGGGTCGAGCAATCGAAAGCGTAGAAACCCTAACTTTGAATTTGTCAAATGTAACACCCACGGTGTTATTTACACTAAAACCCGACATGTCATCATGATCATTGCAAAGCATGCATGATTAGCTCACCATGTGTTGCATTGAACTAAAATAAGTTTATTTTATGTTTAGTTGCTTTGTCGGTTGAAAAGACGCGAGAGGAATCGATTCTAAAACTATCCCCCTTGTCGGAAACCCTAGATTTCAAACCCTAGTTTGTCCCCTTTTTTTTTATTCAAAATTTATCAAGACTTTGGGTATGGTCATTCAAGCACTTTTGTAGAGTTTTCAAAACTGAACAAAGTTGGTCTTTTTGATTTTTCAAAGTTTAGTTCAAAATTTTAAAGTAATTTTGAATTTCATTCAAACCCTAATTGCCCCATTTTCTATATTTCAAAATTCATGCAAAATCTGAGAAAACTTTCTACAGCTAGTTTGTAGATCTTGTTGAGGGGAACAAAAGTCATGTACAAAGTTTTTCAAGTTGTTACATGATTTTAAAAGTAATTTTGAATTCAAATTTCAAAATTTAGAACTGCCTTTCAAAAAGTCATATTTCTAGGCAGATTTTGAAAATGGTCCAATTATGAAATTTGTAGATCTTGAAAAATTAAGGGGGTTACTTTTTGGAAATTTTTTTAGTTTAGTTCAAATTTTTGGAGTAATTTGAAAAGTTCAGATTAGGGTTTGATTTGAGGGGAGGGATGAACAAGTACCCGACCTCTCACCGGGCCGCCACCGCCGGGCGTTAAGGTTCACGCCGCCGTCCACCGCCCCAAGGCCTTCCGGCGTCCGGCGCCGCGAGGACCTTCGCGACGTCCCCGGTCACCTGTCCAACCTCCCCATGCCTATAAATAGGCCGATGTCGCCGCCGTTTTCCCTTTTCCGAAACCGCCGCCCAATCGGAACCGCCGTCACCCGCCGCCGTCGTCCGTCGCCGTCGAGCCACCTTTCACTCAACCATCTACCCCATCCTCTTCGCAACTTCCTAACCTTCCTCTGGAACCCGGCCGCAGCCTTGTCTCGCCGCCGGAACGCCGCCGCGTCCCGTCTTCCCCAAGTCCGGCCAACCGCCGCCCTCGACCTCGCCGTCGCCAGCCCTTTTCCAGTGAGCATTTCGCCCAACCAGCCTAGCCCCTTTGAGTCGCCGGACACCGTAGTCATGAACGGCTCGTTGGTTTTCGCAAATGTCCCGACGCGTGCGAACGCGCCCCCGCCGCCGCGGCGCATTGCCAGCCGCCGCCGACGACCCCTCTCCGCCCCGCTCCGCCCCCAACCAAGACTCGTCCTAGACCCGCGGTGAGCCCCCGGCCACGCGTTCTGAAGTTTGTTTTCCTTTTCGACCCACGCCGGCCGCCGAACATGGCCGCGCCGCCGCAAGACGGCGGGGCGCGCACCATCGCCCGGTGAGCGCACACGCCGGCACGCGTACGCTTAACTAGCCAACACCGTAGCAGCGTGCCGGCCCAATAAGAACAATGTTGGGCGAATCTTTTTATGGGCCAAAATAAAAATAAAATCGCCCACACGGTACACGCATCGGGCCATGAACAGTGACGGGCTGTGCACGATAACAGGCGAAAATCAACCCAGAACCCTTTTTCTTTTATAAAATGCTTTATTCAATTTCTTTTATTTGAATAGTGTCCGATTTTCCAAATTTCATATAAATTCAAATACTAGATCAAAAATTCTGAAAATTTTTGTGTAGCCTTCCCATGAGTATCTCTATCCATGAAAAATTTGAAACTTGAAATTTGAATACTTTTGACATGATTTAAAAATACAAATTTTAATTGAAAAATGCATCTTCCTTGATTTTTAATAATTATTTTATTTATCCAAAAATCATGAAATTTATTTTGGTACTGTTTTATGACCTGACCTACTTGTACAAAATTTTTGAGCCTGTTTTGAGAAAGTTAAAAAGTTTATTATTTTATTCCCTATCATTTCATGTGAAAAGCAATTTGTTTAATGCTTTCTAACTTAGGGTTTTGGGTAGATTTTGGATTGTTTTGTGAACCCTAAACCATGTCGTTATCAAGTGGTCCTTGAGAACTCCTTAGGCAATGGTGATGATATCTTGTAGAGTAGTTCAACAAGTTGGTTTTGTTAGGTTGCAACTTTATCGTGAAGGAAAGTTGTACTTTCGAGTTGTTTATCATCTCATGCACCCTCGCACCTCATGTTTATATGCATGACATCCTATTAAGCATACATTATTCTTTCGTATAGTGAACGAAGAAGATTGTGAAGTTGTTGATCAAGTCATTTGAAGAAGGCTTTTCCGTTGATTCGAATTCCTGATATCGTGATCCGTCATCCGAGTCAAGCTATTTCACCGATCAAGGCAAGCCCCTGATACATTTAAACCTTTCCTTGTGTTTTACAAAGCTTTATTTCACCCTTGCTTTATGCTTTGCATTAGGTGATAGGAGTTGAGTGACAACCTAATTGATGCATTACCATTCCTTGTTTATTTCGATATCTACCTTGATAACCTTTGTTTTGCTAAAATGCTAGAACGCTTAGCCCGGGCTATTCTAGTTAGACTTTTGAATCAAAATGTGACAAGTCCCTTATGATAGCCCGAAGAGGCATTTGATGAGAAAGGATGTTATATGATGAAACCATACTTGGGATATGGTGTTTAAGTTGAGACCGGTCGGGTAATTTGCACCGAGAATGGAGACTTCGGTGTAGTATTTCCGGCTTGTCGATTAAGGATTTGAAACGGGTAGGCCGGGCGAAACCGAGACTATGGAACGCAATTTGCGCCGAGGTCGTTGGACCAATGGCACGCCTCTGTCATGGGTGTCATCCCATCACGCGATCGACCCTAGTTACGACGCATACTCCGTAAGCCCGATCTTGGGGGTGTCAAATCGAAACGCATAACCGCCGACCGGGAGTGGAGAGATGGCGGGAGTACATGTTACCCTCGTGGGTTAAAGTCCCGATTGGAGGTGTACGGTATTCTCGGGTGGCGTGGGGCGCGGTTCCGTTTTTGAGTATCCGGGAAAGGGTTGATATATGCAAGCTTAAGTGCTACATATGTCGTGTGGAAAGAACTCCCACCGGGTTAATCGATTTCGAAATCGCCGTGCTTCTCGGATATGGAGACTTGGTTTTCCCCACTTACATCGTAGTTAATGATGGAACAGAAAGAAATGGAATAAGTGGTGGAACTTCTACAAGTGTATGCTATAGAGTAAGATCACCTAGAATAGGTGAAATACTAAATTGAGATTAAAACATTGAAAGTAAGGATTTACTATTAGTAAGCTTTTCTCGCAAAAAGAGTCCTTGATTCTTGCTAAAAGCCTTATCTTGATTCCTATTAGACCAAATTCCTGAGTCTTCTCCTATTTTCTTTTAGTCGGGTAAGCCTTGTTGAGTACTCCCGTACTTTCGGGTTTGTTGACCCCTGTTGCGAGGACCGTGGAAGTCATGTTTGCACGGACCATCTTTGCATGACGTTTCAACAGAAGAAAGTGATGAGGAATGAGAAGTGAGACCCGTGGGCAGGGTCTAGTAGTATCTCTTGTGTAATAAACTTTCCGCTACTCCTACTTTATATATGGTAAAACTTGTTTCAAATAAATGGTTGTAAAAGTATTGTAATATACATCTTCCATTTGTTTTACTCTTTTTATGTATGAAAACCGTTGTAATACTGCAATAACCTCGTAACGGATCCTGGTTGGAAAAGTTAATAGTGCTTTTCAGGTTATGGGTGCACATATGTGACTATTAAAGGTTGTTGAACCGATAATTAGTACATGTGGGCCCCTGTAATTGGAAGGTTCTCATTACACCGGCATCGAGCCGCCGTTACCGGTGTTCTTGTAGCATTACTTTATAAAACTTCAAAATGATTTGGGTCAAACTAATTTTATTCTTACTTGGGTCCAAATTGCTTATTCTCTTATCTTATTCTATTGAAAAACTTTCTTATCTAACTTCAAAAGAATATAAGTGGAGTAGCCTTCTATATTGCCCTATTTGTAAAATCTTCTAATGTAAAAGTTTTATTTGATCGTTACGTAGGTTCGATTCATGCATCATGTTTAAATCACTTGTTAATGTTTACCTTCCCCTTTAATGTGGTTTTGGGTTAAGTAATATCAATCCCGTTCTTGCTAAACCTTTAGATCCTCCTACCCGAGCCCAGGTAATCCGATCTTAACTATTCTACAGGATGGCCCGTACCAAATTGACCCCTAGGAAGAAGACAGGACCAAAGGGCGCCCCGCATCACCGACTTGCGGCAAGGAATGATCCCGAAGCAAGCACTAGTCATGTCAACACTCATGAAGGAAGCAAAGAGCAAGACCAAGGAAGATCTTCAAAAAGAAATCGGCGCGACCGACTGGGACTTGGATGAAGTCTGCTAGAGATAGGCTCCGTGATGGAATTAAAATTGGAAGATCGCAAGTTGAGTTGAACCGAAGTGCTCAAAAATATGGGGAATGTAGTCAAGCACCGATTGAGACGGTCCACGAGAAGATAACACTCCAACATCGGTGTGACCATCTCATTCAAGACAATCATCAACCGGTGGCTTATGCAATCCAGTTGGAAGCTCAAGAGGTCAATCACGAACATGCAAATTCATCATATGAACAATCTTCTCAACCCAAATCATCAACCTCAAGCAAAGACAAGAAGATTTGGGTGAAGTAATACAAGAGGATGTGGAAGCCGAGGAGAATCCGAGGAAGAAGAGGAGCCTCACGTTAGTGATAATGAGTCGAGAATAACCCTTAAACTAGGAGTGAGGTTTTTGTAGGATATGTAACATAGCTTGTTTAATAGTAAGTTACGTAGATGAGCCCGGGGTAGATGTAGAATGGAACCCCTGTTTTAAGAATAAGTTATATGTGTTGTTTTTGTTTGTTTTTCTTTTGAAGTTCAATAAATCTGGTTGGGTGTTATATAGTTTTGTTTTAATAGCAGATGTCGCACAACAACAAAAACTCTCGGAATAGGGGTGACCTTCCAAACCCTCCACCGGTTCAACAAACCCGACCGATGCCATTGCGCTCGGTTCAAGCTACTACGAGAGAACTCTCGTCCGATCACAGTAGCTCGGGAGTCGAACAATCGTCGTGACCACAAGGATCGACATGATGATGAAGAAGATGAGACTTCTTATCCCAAGTTCACGGGCACAAAACCTCCAATCTTTAGTAGAGCCGATGAGCCATTAGAGGCAAATGATTGGCTTCGTGCTATGGAAGAAAAGTTTGAGTTGATGACTTGTACGGATCATCGAAGCCCCTCTTTCTTTGCACAACTTCGAATACTGCCGAGCTTGGTGGAATAATTTCAAAGCTGAGCAGCCTGCTGGACACCAAATCACCAGGATGAATTCAAGCATGCCTTTCGCGCTCATTTCATTCCAAAAATAGGGGGTTATGGCCAAGAAGCTAGATGAGTTCTTAGCTTTAAAGCAAGGAGAAGACTTCGGTATTGCGGTATGTGGGCAAGTTTAACCATCTGTCACAATATGCTCTGAGAACTTGTGAATACAGATGAGAAGAAGAAGGAGTGGTTTATTAGAGGCCTTCATCCAAAACTCCATGCCATGATGAATATCCGTAACACGGTTCCTATCATGATGTGGTGAATATGGCCATATCATGTGAAGAGAAGAATCGTGTCCTTACGGAGTATGAGCGAGAAAGAAGATAAGAAAAAGAAAAAAATTCCTCCTCTGTTTTTCTCGTGGCAAGTCAAAGCGCCCGTAAAGTGATTTACCATCCCGTGAATCACTTCCGTCCCTTCTTACCGTCCACCCCACGGCTTCAACCTAGACAACGAGCCGTTTATTCGACCTCTCGCCGCAACTTTTCCTTATCCACGTCGGCCGAATGCTCCTAGCATTCGTAATCCTTCCCCACAAAGCCATACACCCATCCGCTATAAGCGTGGAAAGCACGGACATTATTCTCGTGAATGTTCCATTCCTCGAAGATATAACCCAGTTTTTTCGTGTTCCTTCCGGAAGTCGGCCTCAACCACGTAACAAGAATAATACCCGAAGGATCGAGAAGGGAAAGGGGGAAAAGAGAACTGGAAAAGTCTACTATACCAATGTGGAGGATATTCTGCTGGGGGAACCAATCATGATGGGTATGTTCCCCTCGTCGCAAGACACCTACTTGATAATATTATTTGATTACTCGTGCATCGCATACATTTGTCGATAAAAACATTTGTGGAGAAAAATGCGATAGCCATTGGGGAAATGAATGATGAGTTTATTATACACTCACCCGGGGGCGTATGAGTACTAAAGAGGTGGTATATCGATCCCCATAACCCTAGGTGGATATGATTTCCCCACCAATATGATAGTTCTAAGGGATCAAGATATAGACGTGATCCTTGGTATGAACTGGTTGTACCAATACGGTACTATTATAGATACCGTCAATAGAACTGTCAAGGTAAAGTTGCCTCGAGAAAGATTCGAACTCCTTATTCAACTTCCAATTGTGAAGAGGGCGGTTGAAAAAGTTTGTGCAACTTGTGTGAAGGAAATCAAAGACATCCCAAAGTATGTGAGTTTCCTGATGTATTTCCGGATGATTTGCCCGGATTACCACCGGAAAGAGATGTTCGATTCAAAGATAGAATTGAAACCGGAACTGCTCCCATCTCTCGAAGAGCTACGAGAATGGCACCCAAGGAATTAGCCGAATTGAAAGCTCGATTACAAGGGTTACTAGACAAAGGATTTATTAGACCAAGCTCTTCACCTTGGGGATGTCCAAATATTTTTTTGTGAAGAAGAAAGATCGGACTTTGAGGATGTGTATAGATTATCGTCCACTTAATGATGTGACGATTAAAAACAAGTATCCTCTGCCCCGGATTGATTTACTTTTTGATCAATTAGCCGGAGCCAAAGTCTTTTCCAAGATTGATCTGAGGTCGGGGTATCATCAAATTAGGATTAGACCTGAAGATATTCGAAGACCGCCTTCACCACCCGATCACGGTCTTTATGAATATTTGGTTATGTCCTTTGGTTTAACAAACGCCCCGGCTCATTTCATGTATTTGATGAATACAGTGTTCATGTCAGAACTGGATAAGTTCGTGGTGGTGTTTATTGATGATATTCTTGTTTATTCCAAGAATGAAGAAGAGCATGCCGAGCATCTCGTAATAGTTTTAAAACGATCGAGGATCATCACCTTTATGCTAAATTCAGCAAGTGTGCTTTTTGGTCGAAAGAAGTACGCCTCTGGGTCATGTGCTATCATCCAAGGAGTTGCCGTTGACCCGAGTAAAGTGAAAGATATCCTCAATTGGAAACCACCAACAACGGTTCATGAGGTCCGTAGTTTTCTGGGAATGGCGGGATATTACCGTCGATTCATTCCGAATTTCTCAAGAGTGGCAAAGCCTATTACAGAGCTGTTAAAGAATCAGACCAAGTTTGTATGGTCACGAGTGTGAGCGTGCTTTTTCAGATTTTGAAGAAAGCACTAACCACGCTGCTCGATTTTAGCTCAACCGGATATTGAGAAACCATTTGACGTCTATTGTGACGCATCTGGTATTGGTCTTGGTTGTGTGTTAATGCAAGAAGGCAAAGTTATTGCCTATGCATCACGCCAACTAAAGCGCCATGAAGAGCATTACCCAACCCATGATTTAGAGTTAGCGGCGATGGGTCCATGCACTAAAAAATCAAGGCCATTATCTGTTAGGTAACACTTGTCATGTATATACTGGACCATAAAAGTCTGAAATATATTTTTACCCAATCGACTTGAATATGCGCCAGAAGATGGCTAGAATTAATTAAGGATTACGACATAGAAGTGCATTATCATCCCGGAAAGGCAAATGTTGTTGCCGATGCACTTAGTCGGAATCCTCGGTGTAATTGTCTTATAGCCAATATAAGGGATAAAACCCTATGTCAAGAATTAGAGAAGTTGAATATTGGAATCGTTGAGCATGGCATGGTAACCAATGCCACAAAGAGAATCAACTATCAAGAATCAAATTATTGAGGCTCGAAGATTAGTACGGGTATAGCTCACATTAAGGAGAAAGTCGAAGCGGGAACCCTACCGTTTTCGGGATTGACGAGTTCGATGTGCTATGGTTTAAAGATCGATTAGTGGTACCAAAGAATCGACTTACGTCAACAAATCCTGGATGAGGCTCATTTGACTAGATATTCTATTCATCCCTAAGTACTAAGATGTATCGGATTTGAAAACAGAGGTTTTGGTGGACAAAAATGAAGATTGAGATTGCCCGATATGTAGCCGAATGTGACACTTGTCGTGAGTAAAAGCTGTGCACATGAAAGCTGCAGGCAATTGCATCCTTTGCCTGTCCCTTCTTGGAAATGGGAGGAAATCACTATGGATTTTATTGTTGGGTTACCTCGAACATCAAAAGGACTCAACTCCATCCGGGTTATTGTCGATCGACTTACCAAGATAGCCCATTTCCTACCAAGAAAGGATGTATACAGAGCAAAAGATTATCTTTGAGCTATATGTCCATCGAATTTTTCAGTCTACATGGGGCACCAAGACACATTGTAACGCACGAGGTTCTCCGTTTATGTCCAAATTCTGGAAGCGGATGCAAAAGTCCCTTGGTACTAAATCGAATCATAGTTCGGTTATCATCATCCCCGCATGGCCAGACGAGAAAAGAGTCAATCGATTCTAGAAGATATGTTGAGAGCATATGTTCTTAATTATTCTCAAAAAGTGGGATGAATGTTTACCATTAGCGTAGTTTGCCTATAATAATATGAGTTATCAAGAAAGTATCCAAATGGCACCGTTTGAAGCTCAGTATGGACCTTGGATGTAGAACCCCACCGCATTGGTCGAACCACGGAGAAAGATGGTTCTACTGAGTGGATCTAGTAAAAAGAAGCTGAAGAAAAAGTGAGATTTGTGCAAGATAAAATAAAGAAGCACAATCTCGACAAAAGAGTTATCTTGATAAGAGGCGTAGATCCTGGAATTTGAAGTAGGAGATTATGTATACTTGAAAGTGTCACCCATGAAAGGGGTGAATCGTTTTGGAGTCAAGGGTAAACCGGCACCTCGATACATTGGTCCATTTCGGGTTTTGGAAAAACAGGGACCGATTGCCTATCGACTCGGTTGCGAAAAGATTATCGCCAGTGCATGATGTCTTCCATGTATCTCAATTAAAGAAATGCCTACGAGTACCGGATCGTGTGGTTGACTTCCAAAACGTTAATCTAGAACCGGATCTGACCTACTCGAATATCCTATTCGATTCTAGATCGAAAAGCTCGAGTCACCCGAAGCGTAACTATCAAATGGTACAAGATCCAATGGAATCAACATTCGAAGAAGAAGCTACTTGGGAATCTAAGACTTTCTCGACGGAAAAACTTTCCCAAATTTCCACTTTCTTAATCATTGTAAATGTGAGACCCCTTCTTGTTTTATGAAATAGTTAGAGATGTGTTTGCTTGACACATTTCCTTTGCCGTTACTCAAACCTAGGACTTTAAATCTCGGGACGAGATTTCTTTTTAAGGAAGGGTCAGAACACCCCCGGGTGTTATTTACACTAAAACCTCGACATGTCATCATGATCATTGCAAAGCATGCATGATTAGCTCACCATGTGTTGCATTGAACTAAAATAAGTTTATTTTATGTTTAGTTGCTTTGTCGGTTGAAAAGACGCGAGAGGAATCAGATTCCGGAAACTATCCCCCTTGTCGGAAACCCTAGATTTCAAACCCTAGTTTGTCCCCTTTTATTTTATTCAAAATTTATCAAGACTTTGGGTATGGTCATTCAAGCACTTTTGTAGAGTTTTCAAAACTGAACAAAGTTGGTCTTTTGATTTTTCAAAGTTTAGTTCAAAATTTTAAAGTAATTTTGAATTTCATTCAAACCCTAATTGCCCCATTTTCTATATTTCAAAATTCATGCAAAATCTGAGAAAACTTTCTACAGCTAGTTTGTAGATCTTGTTGAGGGGAACAAAAGTCATGTACAAAGTTTTTCAAGTTGTTACATGATTTTAAAAGTAATTTTAATTCAAATTTCAAAATTTAGAACTGCCTTTCAAAAGTCATATTTCTAGGCAGATTTTGAAAAATGGTCCAATTATGAAATTTGTAGATCTTGAAAAATTAAGGGGGTTACTTTTTGGAAATTTTTGAGTTTAGTTCAAATTTTTGGAGTAATTTGAAAAGTTCAGATTAGGGTTTGATTTGAGGGGAGGGATGAACAATTACCCCGACCTCTCACCGGCCGCCACCGCCGGCGTTAAGGTTCACGCCGCCCGTCCACCGCCAAGGCCTTCCAGCGTCCGCGCCCGCGAGGACCTTCGCGGCGTCCCCCGGTCACCTGTCCAACCTCCCCATGCCTATAAATAGGCCGATGTCGCCGCCGTTTTCCCCTTTTCCGAAAACCGCCGCCGGAACCGCCGTCACCCCGCCGCCGTCGTCCGTCGCCGTCGAGCCACCTTTCACTCAACCATCTACCCCATCCTCTTCGCAAACTTCCTAACCTTCCTCTCGAAACCGGGCCGCACTTTGTCTACCGCCGCCGAAACGCCACTGCGTCCCGTCTTCCCCTAAGTCCCCGGCGACGCCGCCCCTCGACCTCGCCGTCGCCGCCCCTTTTTCTCGGTGAGCATTTCGCCCAACCGGGCCTAGCCCTTTGGAGTCGCCTCGACACCGTAGTCATGAACGGCTCGTTGGTTTTCGCAGCCGAAGTCCCGTCTTGCCGAACGCCGCCCGCCGCCGCTGCATGCCAGCCGCGGCGACGACCCCTCTCCGCCTCGCTCCGCCCCAACCAAGACTCGTCCTGAGACCCGCGGTGAGCCCCCGCCACGCTGAAGTTTGTTTTCCTTTTCCCCAGCCGGGCGCCGGAACATGGCCGCGCCGCGCCGCCTGACGGCGGCGCGCATTCACCACCGCCGGTGAGCGCGACACGCCGCACGCACAGTGCTGAGCCAACACTTATAGCAAAAGCGGTAGGCCCAATAAGAACGATGTTGGGCGAATCTTTTTATGGGCCAAAATAAAAATAAAATCGGCCCACGGTACGCATCTTGGGCCATGAACAAAGGATGACGGGCTGTGCCGCGATAACAGGCGAAAATCAACCCAGAACCCTTTTTTCTTTTATAAAATGCTTTATTCAATTTCTTTTATTTGAATAGTGTCCGATTTTCCAAATTTCATATAAATTCAAATACTAGATCAAAAATTCTGAAAATTTTTGTGTAGCCTTCCCATGAGTATCTCTATCCATGAAAAATTTGAAACTTGAAATTTGAATACTTTTGACATGATTTAAAAATACAAATTTTAATTGAAAAATGCATCTTCCTTGATTTTTAATAATTATTTTATTTATCCAAAAATCATGAAATTTATTTTGGTACTGTTTTATGACCTGACCTACTTGTACAAAATTTTTGAGCCTGTTTTGAGAAAGTTAAAAGTTTATTATTTTATTCCCTATCATTTCATGTGAAAAGCAATTTGTTTAATGCTTTCTAACTTAGGGTTTTGGGTAGATTTTGGATTGTTTTGTGAACCCTAAACCATGTCGTTATCAAGTGGTCCTTGAGAACTCCTTAGGCAATGGTGATGATATCTTGTAGAGTAGTTCAACAAGTTGGTTTTGTTAGGTTGCAACTTTATCGTGAAGGAAAGTTGTACTCGAGTTGTTTATCATCTCATGCACCCTCGCACCTCATGTTTATATGCATGACATCCTATTAAGCATACATTATTCTTTTTCGTATAGTGAACGAAGAAGATTGTGAAGTTGTTGATCAAGTCGCGAAGAAGGCTTTTCCGTTGATTCGAATTCGGATATCGTGATCCGTCATCCGAGTCAAGCTATTTCACTGATCAAGGCAAGCCCCTGATACATTTAAACCTTTCCTTGTGTTTTACAAAGCTTTATTTCACCCTTGCTTTATGCTTTGCATTAGGTGATAGGAGTTGAGTGACAACCTAATTGATGCATTACCATTCCTTGTTTATTTCGATATCTACCTTGATAACCTGTTTTGCTAAAATGCTAGAACGCTTAGCCTGGCTATTCTAGTTAGACTTTTGAATCAAAATGTGACAAGTCCCTTAT
Source organism: Hyparrhenia diplandra (assembly GCA_015847255.1). Classification (NCBI taxonomy): domain Eukaryota; kingdom Viridiplantae; phylum Streptophyta; class Magnoliopsida; order Poales; family Poaceae; genus Hyparrhenia; species Hyparrhenia diplandra. The sequence goes on along the minus strand of JADLZK010011891.1, from coordinate 48,899 downwards.
GATAGCCCGAAGAGGCATTTGATGAGAAAGGATGTTATATGATGAAACCATACTTTGGGATATGGTGTTTAAGTTGAGACCGGTCGGGTAATTTGCACCGAGAATGGAGACTCGGTGTAGTATTTCCGACTTGTCGATTAAGGACTGAAACGGGTAGGCCGCGAAACCGAGACTATGGAACGCAATTTGCGCCGAGGTCGTTGGACCAATGGCACGCCTGTCATGGGTGTCATCCCATCACGATCGACCCTAGTTACGGGCCGCATACTCCGTAAGCCTGATCTTGGGGGTGTCAAATCGGAAACGTACAACCGCCAAGACCGGGAGTGGAGAGATGGCGGGAGTACATGTTACCCTCGTGGGTTAAAGTCCCGATTGGAGGTGTACGGTATTCTCGGGTGGCGTAGGGCGCGGTTCCGTTTTGAGTATCCAGGAAAGGGTTGATATATGCAAGCTTAAGTGCTACATATGTCGTGGTGGAAAGAACTCCCAATTTGGGTTAATCGATTTCGAAATCGCCGTGCTTCTCGGATATGGAGACTTGGTTTTCCCCACTTACATCGTAGTTAATGATGGAACAGAAAGAAATGGAATAAGTGGTGGAACTTCTACAAGTGTATGCTATAGAGTAAGATCACCTAGAATAGGTGAAATACTAAATTGAGATTAAAACATTGAAAGTAAGGATTTACTATTAGTAAGCTTTTCTCGCAAAAAGAGTCCTTGATTCTTGCTAAAAGCCTTATCTTGATTCCTATTAGACCAAAGATTCTGAGTCTTCTCCTATTTTCTTTAGTCGGGTAAGCCTTGTTGAGTACTCCCGCACTCGGGGTTTGTTGACCCCTGTTGCGGGACCCGAGAAGTCATGTTTGCACCGGACCATCTTTGCATGACGTTTCAACAGGGAAGAAAGTGATGAGGAATGAGAAGTGAGACCCGTGGGCGGGGGTCTAGTAGTATCTCTTGTGTAATAAACTTTCCGCTACTCCTACTTTATATATGGTAAAAAACTTGTTTCAAATAAATGGTTGTAAAAGTATTGTAATATACATCTTCCGCTTTGTTTTTACTGTTTATGTATGAAAACTGTTGTAATATTGCAATAACCTCGTAACGGATCCCGGTTGGAAAAGTTAATAGTGCTTTTCAGGGTTATGGGTGCACATATGTGACTATTAAAGGTTGTTGAACCGATAATTAGTACATGTGGGCCCCTCAGAATTTGGAAGGTTCTCATACATCAAATTACTCTCAAAATTTGAACTAAACTCGAAAATCTCCAAAAACAAAGTTTGCTTAAAATTTCAAGATCTACAAATTTCATAATTGGGACATTTTCAAATTCGGCCTCGAAATTGGACTTTTTGAAATGGGGTCAAAAAGTAAGAAATTTGAATTCAAAATTACTTTTAAAATTATATAGAAACTTGAAAAACTTTGTACATATCTTTTGTTGATCTCAACAAGATCTCGCAAACTAGCTTTTGGAAGTTTTATCAAATTTTGCTTAGATTTTAAAAATAAAGAAAAGGGGTAAATAGGGTTTTGTCGAATTCAAAATTTCTTTAAATTTTTGAACTAAACTTTGAAAACTCAAAATACCCAAAATGTTCAACTTTAAAAACTCTACCATTTCACTTTTGTGACCACCCTCAAATTCTTGATAAATTTTGAATAAAAGAAAAGGGGACAAACTAGGGTTTCAAATCGGGGTTTCCGACAAGGGGGTAACTTCCCGAATCTGATTCTTTCCGCGTCTTTTCGACCGACAACGTAACGAAACATAAAATAAACTTATTTTAGTTCAATGCAACACATGGTGGGCTAAACATGCATGCTTTGCAATGATCATGATGACATGTCATATTTTAGTAATAGTAACACCGGGGGTGTTACAGGTCCTTCCCCTTAAAGAAATCTCATCCCAAGATTTGAAGCCAAGGGTTTAGTAACGGCAAAGGAAATGTGTCAAGCAAACACATCTCAAACTATTTTATAAAACAAAAAGAGGTCTTACATTTACACGGCTTATGAAAGTGAGAATTTGGGAAAATTTTCCGTTAAAAAAGTCTTCGATTCCCGTGTAGCTTCTTCTTTTCGAGTGTTGACTCCATTGGATCTTGTACCATCGATAGTTACGCTTCGGGTGACTCGAGCTTTTCGATCTAAGATTCGAATAGGATACTCGAGTAAGTCAAATCTGGTTCCAATTCAACTCCTTCGAAATCAACCACACGATCTGGTACTCGTAGGCATTTCTTCAATTGAGATACATGGAAGACATCATGCACTGCTGATAATCTTTCTGGCAATCCAAGTCGATAGGCAACTGGTCCATATTTTTCCAAGATTTGAAATAGACCGATGTATCGAGGTGCCAGTTTACCTTTAATTCCAAAGCGATTTACTCCTTTCATGGGCGACACTTTCAAGTACACATAATCCCCTACTTCAAATTCCAAAAGTTTACGCCTTTTATCTCGCATAACTCTTTTGTCGAGATTGTGCCACTTTTAATTTATCTTGAACAAATCTCACTTTTTCTTCGGCTTCATTTACCAGGTCTACTCCGTAAAACCATCTTTCTCCGGGTTCTGACCAATGTAATGGGGTTCTACATCTGCGACCATCTGAGCTTCAAACGGTGCCATTTGAATACTTTCCGATAACCTGTTATTGTAGGCAAACTCGCTAATGGTAAACAGTCATCCCACTTTTTTTCTCGAATAATTGAGAACATATGCTCTCAACATGTCTTCTAGAATCTGATTAACTCTTTCCGTGCATCTGTATGCAGGGGATGATAACCCGAACTATGATTTAATTTGGTACCAAGTGACTTTTTGCATCTGTTTCCAAAATTTGGACATAAACAAAGAACCTCTATCTCTGCTACAATGTGCTTGGGTGCTCCATGTAGACTGAAGATTCGATGGACATATAGCTTAGCATAATCTATTGCTTTATATCCATCCTTTACTGGCAGGAAATGGGCTATCTTGGTAAGTCGATCAACTATAACCCAGATAGAGTTGAGCCCTTTTGCTGTTCGAGGTAAGCCGACAATAAAGTCCATACTGATATCTTCCCACTTCCAAGAAGGGACAGGGCAAAGAATGCAATTGCCCCGCGGCTTTCATGTGCACAACTTTTACTCGTGACAAGTGTCACACTCAGCTACATATCGGGCAATCTCAATCTTCATTTTTGTCCACCGAATCCCCTGTTTCAAATCTGATACATCTTAGTACTTCCGGATGAATAGAATATCCGGTCGATAGGCCTCATCAATTCTCGAAACAAGTGGGTTTTCCACTTCTAACTTTTTCTTTGATATGTGCTATGCCTTTGCTTATCTTCTTCGAGCATCCATAATCGATACTTGATGGTTGATTCTACGGTAGCATTGGTTACCATACCATGTTCAACAATTCCTATATTCGGTTTCTCCAGGTTCACGACATAGAGTTTTATCCCTTATGTTGGCCGTAAGACAATTACACCGAGGATTTTAACTGAGTGCATCGGCAACAACATTTGCCTTTCCAGGATGATAATGCACTTCTATGTCATAGTCCTTGATTAACTCTAGCCATCTTCTCTAGCGCATATTCAAATCTGACTGGGTAAAGATATACTTCAGACTTTTATGGTATGTATAAACATGACAAGTATTACCCAACAGATAATGACGCCAGATTTTTAGAGCATGGACCACTGCTGCTAACTCTAGATCATGGGTTGGATAATGCTCTTCATGTCGTTTTAGTTGGCGTGATGCATAAGCAATAACTCTACCTTCTTGCATCAACACACAACCAATACCAATACCAGATGCGTCACAATAGACGTCAAATGGTTTTTCTATATCTGGTTGTGCCAACACTGGTGCAGTGGTTAATGCTTTCTTTAATGTCTGAAAAGCCTGCTCACACTCTGGTGACCAAGCAAACTTGGTCTGATTCTTTAGCAACTCTGTGATAGGCTTTGCTACTCTGGAGAAGTCAGGAATGAATCGACGGTAATATCCCGCCATTCCAAGGAAACTACGGACCTCATGAACAGTCGTTGGTGGTTTCCAGTTGAGGATATCCTTAACTTTGCTTGGGTCAACGGTAATTCCTTTTGATGATAGCACATGACCCAAGAATTGTATTTCTTTCAGCCAAAAGGCACACTTACTAAATTTAGCATATAGGTGATGGTCTCTCAATCGTTTCAAAACTATTCTGAGATGCTCTGCATGCTCTTCTTCATTCTTGGAATAGATAAGGATATCATCAATAAATACCACCACGAACTTATCCAATTCTGACATAAACACTGTATTCATCAAGTACATGAAATGAGCCGGGGCATTTGTTAAACCAAAGGACATAACCAAATATTCGTAAAGACCGTATCTGGTGGTAAATGCGGTCTTCGGAATATCTTTGGGTTTAATCCTGATTTGATGATACCCCGATCTCAAATCAATATTGGAAAAGACTTTAGCTCCGACTAACCGATCAAAGAGTAAATCAATCCGGGGCAGAGGGTACTTGTTTTTGATCGTCACTTCATTAAGTGGACGATAATCTATACACATTCTCAAAGTCGATCCTTCTTTTTAACAAAAATGGCTGGACATCCCCAAGGTGAAGAACTTGGTCTAATAAACCCTTTTTCTAATAACTCTTGTAATCGAAGTTTTCCAATTTGAATTGCATCAAAGCATCTATCTCTCGTAGCTTGATCCAATTCTTTGGTCGGTCGCTCAATCTCTTCTTGAGGATCTTTCTTGGGCTTGCTCTTTGCTTCCTTCATGAGTTTTAGTATGACCGTACTTGCTTCGGATCATTTCTTGCTTTTAAGCCGGTGACGAGGGGCGCCTTTTGGTCCTGTCTTCTTCCTAGGAGTCATTTTAGTACGGGCCATCTTGTAGAATGGTTATGATAAGTACCGAAAAGATCTCGCATACGAAGGTGGCCCGATCTTCACGACGATAGGTTCAAGAACAAAGGATAAGTTCTTTGCGAACAGCGGGTAAGTAGCTTTATACGACAAAGGTTGGATGTGACCAAGCGGACGGGGAGAGAGGCACCAAACCTTGAAGGACTTCGACTCGATCTCCGGCGTCGCAGAACCACAAGCCGGGACTAATCCACACAATACGGCGCAGCCGAACGGAAGCCGTAGAGCACGAAGTAGGGGACCTCGGAGAGATCTCTCACAAGCCCAAGAAGAACTCGCAAGAACAAAGGTGTGTAAAATTACACTCAGCAGCCCATTCTTTGCAATAGCATTTGGGTTTTCAAATGATCAAAAAGTTCCTAATAGCTTATAAGGAGGGGATATATATACTAGGAACAACCCTCCTAGTTGGGTGTGAAAACAAGATGGAGTTTCGTAGATAGGCTATCTGAAAAGTCACCACGAGATGGCTTCCCGAAGTGGTCTCGCGTGATTGTTGGCTTCCCGCAGCAGTTTCCACTAAACTGACCATAACTCTTTCATGGGAAGTCCAAACGATAAGCCACTTGTTGGGTTGGAAACTAGACTTGACGTGTGTTCCAACCATGTATTGCATGCACCATGACACGCTGGAGAATGGTACAGTATTGAACAACAAGTTGTACCAATATCCTGTCTCGACAAGACTGTTTCACCTTCTGAGCAGTCTGCACTAATATGATTGTAACTCTTTGGTGCAAGCTCCAAATTACGTGGCATTGGCTTCATTAGAAAGGTAACTTGATAATCTTTCCAACAAGTCCTCATGCACCTTGAAACCTTTAGGGAATCAAGAGTTATGACTATATCATTCTGTTGGTCCATGTTGTCACTCACATGATGTGTTGGTTACGCGGTGTATAAACCATCTTCTCTCCTTCGGTCCAGCGGTACCTCCATCTTGTGTAAACCTTGTCAATACATATGCAAAACATTTTAGGTAGTATAACATTCTCAAATATTTTAATATTAACTTTGGCAAGGAGCAAATTCACCTTGTCGTGTATCTTCTTAGCATGTCTTTGTGCAAGAGGCCTACGATTACGATCACTTGTGTTGGATGGTGAATGATCTTCACAAAACAAAGCATAAGGAGCTGGCATGTCCTCATCATCCTCCCCATCTTGAAAAGGAGTCGTCCTCGACTCTAACTCTTGTAAACCCGAGAATTGCACTAGGCCATTGACTTGTAGGTTTATGATAATATTATAATTTTCTTCCATCACGGCAAAGGTGTTTGAATCTATAATCATATAAACCAAGTAGTAGCCTTGTAGGTGGAAGCCTCAATGATCTGAAATTAAGTATAGCTTTCACCTTGCATCGTTGCTTAGAACAAATGGTGGACGTTGATTGCCATGGCATGGTCACATCGTTATGATCGGATTACCAAGATTCGGGTAGGAGGATCTAAAGGTTAGCAAGAATAGGGTTGATACTACTTAACCCAAACTACATTAAAGGGGAAGGTAAACATTAACAAGTGATTTTAACATGATGCATGAATTGAACCTACGTAACAATCAATAAAGACTTTTGCATTAAAAGATTTTATAAGTAGGGCAATATATAATGCTACTTCACTTATATCCCTTTGAAATAGGATAAGAAAGTTTTTCAATAGAATAAGATAAGAGGATAAGCAATTTGGACCAAAATAAGAATAAAATTAATTTAACCCAAATCCTTTTGAAGTTTTGTAAAGTAATGCTACAATAACACTAGTAACGGAGGCTCGATGCCACCATATGAGAACCTTCCAATTATAGGGCCCACATGTACTAATTATCGGTACAACGACCTTTAATTGCCACATATGTGCACCCATAACCTGAAAAGTACTATTAACTATTCCAAACGAGGATCCGTTCACGAGGTCATTGCAGTATTATAACAATTTTCATACATAATCGAGTAAAAAACAGCGTAAGACTTATATTACAATAATTTTACAACCATTTTTCTAAAACAAGTTTTACAATATATAAGTAGGAGTAACGTAAAAAGTTTATTACATATTTTTACACTAACAGACCACCGCCCACGGGTCTCACAACTCACTCATCTTCACTTTCCTCCCCGATGGATCGTCATGCAACACGGTCCTGTGCGCACATGACTACCGGTCCCGCAACATGGGTTAACAAACCCGAGTACGGGAGTACTCAACAAGTCTTACCCGACTAAGGAAAAAATAGGAGAAGACTTCGGGAATGTTGGTGTAATAGATTCAAGGTAAGGCTTTTAGCAAGAATCAAGGACTCTTTTTGCGAAAAGCTTACTAGTAGTGAATCCTTACTTTCAATATTTTATTCCCAATTAAGTTTCTCACCTACTCTAGGTGATCTTATACTAGAGCACACACTTCTTAGATATTCCATCACTTATTCCATCTCTTCATTGTTTCATAATTAATCTACGATATAAGTCGGGAACCGAGTCTCCATATCCGAGAAGCACGGCGATTTCGAAACCGATTAACCCAATTTGGGAGTTCTTTCCACACCTACGACATATATAGCACTTAAGCTTGCATATATCAACCCTTTCTTGGATACTCAAAACGGAACCGCGTCCTCGCCACCCGAGACACAATTACACCTCACACCCGGGGAATCTAACCCCAATGGGCATCCGGGACTTTAACCCACGAGTGTACACGCTACTCCCCGCCATCTCTCCACTCTCGGTCTTGTGGTTTATGCGTTTCCGATTTGACACCCCCCGAGATCGGGCTTTACCGTAGTATGTGGTCGGTACTAGTTTCGATCGTCCCCGGGCGACGCCTAGACAGACGTGCCATTGGCCAAAAGACCTCAGGCGCAGATTGCGTTCCATAGTCTCGGTTACACAGGCCTACACGCTTCGGTCCTTAATCGACAAGCCGGAAATACTACACTGAGACTCCATTCTCAATGCAAATTACCCGACCGGTCTCAAATTCAAAACCATATCCTAGTATGGTCTCATCATATAACATCCTTGTTCATAAAATGCCCATTCGGGCTATCATAAGAGACTTGTCACATTTTGACTCAAAAGTCTAACTAATTTAGCATGGCTAAGCATTTCTAAGCATTTTACCAAAACGGGCTATCAAGGTAGATATCTAAATAATCAAGGATTGGTAATGCATCAATTAGGTTATCACACAACTCCTATCACCTAATGCAAAGTGAAAAAAGCAAAGGTGATATAAAGCTTTGTAAAAACACAAGGAATGTTTAAATGAACCGGGGCTTGCCTTGGTTGTGAAAATAACCCGACTCGACGATGGATCACAATAATCGAACTCGGATCAACAAGAAAAAACCCTCTTCGAAGCTTGATCGACGATCTCTCGATCACCTTCGCTCACTTTTTACTGAAAGAATAATATATATCGTTACATGATGCCGTGTATATAAACATGATGCGCGAGAGTGCATGAAACGATAAACACTTGAGTACAACTTTCCTTCACGATAAAGTTGTAATCCAACAAAACCAACTTGTTGAACTACTCTACGAGATATCATCACCATTGCCTAAGGAGTTCTCAAGGACCATTTGATAGTGGTATGGTTTAGGGTTCACTAAATAATCCAAAATTCACCCAAAACCCTAGATGATAAGATATTAAACAAATTATTTAACACATGAAATAATAGAGTATAAAATAATAAATATTTTAACTTTCTTTAAACAAGCTCAAAATTTTTGTACAGGTAGATCATGTCATAAAACAGTGTCAAAATAATTTTCATGATTTTTGGATAAATAGAATAATTATTAAAAATCAAGGAAGATGCATTTTTCAATTAACATTTGTATTTTTAAATCATGCCCAAACTATTTAAAATTCAAGTTTCATAATTGTCCTAGATAGTAAATATGATGGGAAGGCTACACAAAAATTTTCATGATTTTAGAACCCATATTTGAATTTATATGAAATTTGGAAAATCGTGACACTATTCAAATAAATGAAATTGAATAAAACATTTTGTGGGGATCGATATTCGAGACACCCGTACATAAGTTCCCGAACCATCCCCTCGACGAGCAAACGGGACCCGAGATCTTGACCGTGAACGAGCTCCTCATGGACGAGGAGGGAATGCTCCCCGCTTGAGCTCCCTCCCACGAGCTCCCCGATGGAGGCCCGCCTTCCCGCCTCACTCAAGCTCCCATTCCCTCTCACCGATGAGCTCTCGGCGCCCACACCCCCGAGATCTCGTCTAAGGACCTCTCTCGTCTCGAACGAGCTCCCTAGGCACGAGCTCGAGCTCGCCCGACGCCCATCCTCCGCCTCGAATGAGCTCTCACGAGTATAGAAGGATATGCCGAGCTCGAGCTTCTCGGCCTGAGCTCCTTTCGCCTCGAACGAGTCCCCGGGGTAGCACCGATCCCCGGCTAGTAACAGTTCGACACGACGCCGATCGACGACGCCGGTTTTGTCAGCGCGCAGACTTGGCGGCGTGGCAGATACCATCAGAGAATGAGTTCCCTGCGACACGCCACAAGAAGACCCGTTGTCACGCCATACCGCTGCCGAGCACTACCACAATCGCTACTGCATGGATGACTCCGGCAATGGAAACCAAGTTCCCCGCCGAGCTTCCCGTCCACACGCTCGCGACGCCAAGTACACGATTTATGGTCGGGCGGCGGCGCCGCAGTCCGACACCGCGGGACAAATGGGCGCGCGCTCGATGGACGAGGCGCATGGAGTGACAGCGGCGGCGCTTGAGCTCATCGCCCGTCCGCCACCGCACCGACGAGCCCGAGCTCGGCAATCGCACGAACTGAACATCGGAAAAATGGAGCCGCCCCTACGCCCCACGACCGACCCGCTGATAGGTTCATGGCGCAGGGCGGCGGCGACAGCGACGCCGGAGGTCCCGCCGCCCTAATCGAGCGATCCCATTTCCTCTTCCACCCCAAATTTGCATCTCTTCTCTTCTTAAGTCCCTCCCTCGATGGCTACCGACACATCTCCCTTGCGACTATAAAAGGGAGACTCGGCCATTAGAGAAAGGCAGGTTCCCAACCCACAAGCATCCCAGCTTCTTATACTCCGATCACCCACTCTCACAGAGACCTGGGAGCTCACCTCCCTCTCTCGCCCGCTTGTATTCGCCCCGATACGAGCCCTTGAGCTCGGATAGTGGTCTCACTGGACTAGGGAGCGCGATTTACCCCGAACCAGTATAAACTTCGTGTCACTATCTCTAGAGCTAGGCCATTGGAGCGCGCGTTAGCCGACATTACTTGTGACGGTGGTATTAGACCACGACACATTTCATAAATGAAAAAGAGTTTCGGGTTGAATCGCCCCGATCGCGTACGCGGGTGCACCGTTCATGGCATGTTCTTGTGCATAATGAACCGGCTGGTTTGAGCGATGCTTGGGGCGGCCGTTGGAACAAGATTGGGCCGCCCGGAATAGTAACGGGCCCGACATGTTACCGTTCATGGTTTGGCCCGCTAGGGCGTGTTCACCGGCGACGACGCGCGCAATGCTCACGCATGGCGCGCGACCGCTGCTCAAGGCGTCGGCGACAATGAAATGGAAAACTAAATACACGGGCGCGGCCGGGAGCTCGCCAGTGATGCTTGGGCGTGACTTGGTTGGGTCAAGGGCAAGGCGGAGATGGTTTGCCGGGCGACGACGGCGGCGGCGGCGGCTCGGACACGACGCGTTCGACGCCGGGGCTCCAACCGTGAAAACCAACGAAGTCGCTCACGACCACGACGCCAAGGTAACGCTGTAACGCTAACTAGTTCGCCTCGGCTCACCGAGCAAGGCAACGACGGGCGGCTCGGCTCGGTGGCGATCCGAGCGGGCGGCGAGGAAGAAACGGGCGGCGAACGACCGGGCGATGAGAGGGCCGCCGGTCTAGGCTCAAATGAAGCGTGGGCGAAGCTTCGCGGTGCTGCCGCAACCGGCTTGGTGAGAGATGGCGCGACGGCGACGAACGACGCGGCGGCGGGCGGAGGAGATTCAGCGGCGCGGATTTGGAAAAAGAAAAAACCGGCCGGGCGGCGACGGCCTATTTATAGGAGGGAGAGGTCGGACAGGGTGGCGGTGGGTCGTGGCTCCTCGGCGGGCCGTTTTCGCGAAAGGACGGCGGTGGATCGGCGGCGCGACTTGTCCAACGCCCGGCCCGGTGCAAACAAGGATTGGGTCGAAAGAATCAGAAAGCGTAGAAACCCTAACTTTGAATTTGTCAAATTACTCTCAAAATTTGAACTAAACTCGAAAATCTCCAAAAACAAAGTTTGCTTAAAATTTCAAGATCTACAAATTTCATAATTGGGACATTTTCAAATTCGCCTCGAAATTGGACTTTTTGAAATGGGGTCAAAAGTAAGAAATTTGAATTCAAAATTACTTTTAAAATTATATAGAAACTTGAAAAACTTTGTACATATCTTTTGTTGATCTCAACAAGATCTACAAACTAGCTTTTGGAAGTTTTGTCAAATTTTGCTTAGATTTTGAAATAAAGAAAAAAGCGGTAAATAGGGTTTTGTCGAATTCAAAATTTCTTTAAATTTTTGAACTAAACTTTGAAAACTCAAAATACCCAAAATGTTCAACTTTAAAAACTCTACCATTTCACTTTTTGTGACCACCCTCAAATTCTTGATAAATTTTGAATAAAAGAAAAGGGGACAAACTAGGGTTTCATATCGGGGTTTTTCCGACAAGGGGGGTAACTTCCTAATCCGATTCTTTCCGCGTCTTTTCGACCGACAACGTAACCAAACATAAAATAAACTTATTTTAGTTCAATGCAACACATGGTGGGCTAAACATGCATGCTTTGCAATGATCATGATGACATGTCATATTTTAGTAATAGTAACACCAGGGGTGTTACGAAAATACCCCTTATGGTGCCAAACTTCAAGACATCCAAGGGCAACCCCCCAAAGAAATGGTGTTTTTAGGGTTTTGAAGCTCAAAACCCTAAAAAATGGAGAAATCACGTGGGGAAGAAGAAGGTTGAGGCTGTTTTTGTAGCCCGGACTTTTACGTGGCGGGCATTGATATAAAACCATCACGGTTAATAGGGATTAACCATGGCGGTTATTTTACAAAGCCCGCCACGGTTAATCCATTAACCGTGGTAGTTTTTCCCACGACCGGGGGCTCGCTAAGCCAGCTATTTTACGAGGCGGTTTTGAAATGCCCGCCACGGAAAATAAAAAACCAACACCTCGCAAAATCAATCCCGTAGTAGTGCCAATTCAAGTTTTTCGTTCTGATTCCGGTGTAGAGTACTTATCTCACACCTTTCGCCGGTTTTTAACCTCTGAAGGCACTCTTGCTCAGCTTTCGTGTCCTCGTTCACGTGCTCAAAGTGGGGGTTGGTGAATGAAAACACCACCATATCATAGAGACTCGCACACACTTCTTATTGCATCCTTGGTTCCTTCTCATTTCTGGGAAGAAGTTGTTCCCACTTCTGTTTATCTCATCAACCGACAACCGTCATCAAAATTGTCTGGCCGGTGCCCTGGTGAGGTTCTTTTTGGTACTCTTCCTAACTGGGCCACCTTCATGTTTTTGGCTACACATGCTATGTCTTACTTGCACCTCGTGAACGGACTAAGCCGAAAGTGCTCACCAATTGAGTGTGTTTTTCTTGGATACAGTCCTGAGCATAAGGGTTATTGTTGTTATGACACCTATTCTCATCGGATTCATAGATCATGTGATGTCATTGAGGATCATCCTTTCTTTTACAACCCTTCTACTTAGTCATCCCATAGTTGTACAGAGTCCACATCCTTTACGTGCCTTCCACCTATACTTAGTGATGTTGCCACTCCTGCGCCACCTGTGTCTTCCATCCCCACCCAACACTCTTGTGTATCATCTTGACATCTCTAAAACTATTGTGCCTACTCATGTTGACTTTCAATCTACTAGTGTCAATCCTCCTAAACCTTCAACTTGTCAGCCACCTGTTCAATAGCTCCCCTCCTTTGAAAAACCACCTATCATCCAACACTACACTCGTCACCCTCAAGTCCCCACAATGCCTTCCTCGGCCAGTCCTGCTCCTCCCGGTGCTGATACTTCTGTTAATACTAATGAGTCATGTCCTTCTTCTGATGAGCCATGTCCTTCTTCTGATGAGTCATATGCTCCTTCTGATGAATCACAAGGTGGTTTGAGATATGATCTACAAGATCGTGATACAATTCGACCTTGACAAGTATGGTTTTTTGTGTCAATGTTGTTGTCTAATAGCCAACTAGTTATAAAGATGCCTCTAGCATTCTAGAATGGCAACTTGATATGTGTGAGGAACTTGTTGCACTTGATCGCATAAGCACTTGGGGTATTGTTCCTATTACGTCCAAGTGGGTCTTCAAAATTAAAACCAAGTTGGATGGTTCTATTAAGAGATATAAGGCCTGTTTAGTTGCCAGAGGTTTTCAACAAACTCAAGGTCGAGATTATGATGAGACATTTGCACTGTTTTTTCATATGAGTATTGTTTGTACTTTAATTGCGGTGGTTGCTTCTTCTTCTTGGACAATCTCTCGGATGGATGTTAAGAATGCATTTCTTCATCGTGATTTAAATGAAGAAGTTTATATGCAACCACCCCGGTGTTAATGCTCCTCCAAGTTATGTTTGTCGCCTTCGTCGGGCTTTATATGGTCTTAAACAAACTCCTCGTGCTTTGTTTGAGCGCTTTGTCTCTCGTCATTCAAGCCGCTGGTTTTTCACCTAGTGATCATGACCCCGCCTTTATTTATCCAAATCTCCCCCATGTGGACGTACTTTGCTTCTTTTATATGTTGATGATATATTGATTACAAAAGCAACGATGCGGACCACATTTCTAATGTCAAGCACCAGCTTGGTGCACAATTTCAAATGTCTGACTTAGGTCCTCGAAGTTATCTCTTAGGCATTGAGGTCAAACAACTGCGACACTTATGGATCTTCTTTTGCAGCCTTCGACATATTGTGGGTAGCCTTATTTATCTCATGGTTACTCGACCTGATATTGCCCATGCCATCTATATTCGAGTCAGTTTGTGAGTGCTCCTACATCTGTTCATTTTGGCCATTTACTTTGTGTCTTGCGATACTTGAGGGGGACATCGTCTCGTATCTTATTCTATGCTCATGAAAGTCCACTTCAACTTTTATGCTTACTCGGATTCCACTTGAGTGAGTGACGCAGCATATCATCATTCCATCATAGGGTATTGTATTCTTCTCGGGTCTTCTTCTATTTCATGTTAGTCAAATAAACAAGCCATTGTATCTCGTTCTAGTACTGAGGCAAAACTTCGAGAACTTGCCACCGCACTTAGAAATTGTATGGCTTCTTTGGTCATTGGTCGATTTTTTGAATTTTTGTGATGCCGCCACATCTCTTATATGCGATAATACAGAGCTATACAGATTGCCAATGATCCTATGAAGCATGAACTTACCAAGCATATTGGCGTTGATGCCTTCTTTACTCGGTATCATTGTAATCAACATACCATTGCTCTTCGGTATGTGCCATCCGAGTTGCAATTGGTCAACTTCGTCATTAAAGTGCAAACTAGAGAGCAACATCGGCTTAATTTGCTCAAACTCAATGCTTCAGATCCTTCACTTTTACGTTGAGTTTGAAGGGGTGTGTCAAGTGAAAGCCCATCTACTACTATTGGCCCATATGACACATATGAGTAGTATATATAGCTCCACTAATAGAGTGATTATTATCTCCGTGAGGCCCCGTGGTTTGTACCAAGGATAATCGACCGCCTAATAGCAATAAGTAACACCCACTCATGATCCCATATAAGATATGATAATTTTCTTACTCGAATTCAATAATAGTAGAAATTAGTTTGGTGCACTTATCAATAAATTGGCAATCTTATGAAACACACCTATATCACTATATGTGGTGGGTTCTCGCATAGTTAAAATAAGCAACATCCTAACATTCATTTGAGATAATAGGCGGATAGAATAACACTTTGTATAAGTTTTTACTTGTTTAAAGGGTTCACGAAAGGAGCATCTTGTTGATTACATGCCCGACCACCATTGTTTGGACCTCCATCATTGCCGTGACCAAATCCATGACCAACACATTGACTATCTCGGCATGTCCAATGCCACAACCTAGGCCATGAACATTAGATTGACCATCGCCTTGACCTTCAGTATGTCCTCCACCGTAATCTTGGCCACTTCCTCCTCCCTTCCCTTTCACAAAGCTTGATAATGGAATACATCTTTACAATCTTTTTCTCAAAAATCCTATCATTCCCGATTATTTCCAATAAATTTTTGCCCCATTTATTGAAATAGACACTCGCTCTTATCACTTATCGTTCCCACACCCGGAACTTAAAAATTATTTCCTTTCATGGAGCCAGAGACCCATTTCCTGAAGACAGTCTCTCATAGATTCGCTATCTCCACGGCTGTGAAAGACAACAAACCTTGTTGGAGAACATATTATTGTCCTTGTATTGTGACATTATTTGAATTAAACTAGGACCTATAATGGTTTTCTGCTATAGGTTCAATCTAAATTTTGAATCCACCCAAGTCCTTATGTGATGTAGTTAAGTTGAAAATATGAACATGTTTTTCTCCACTCTTTCTTCTTTTCATAGGCCAAATGACTCGAGGGGAAGAGGCTACTCAAGATTTCTTAAACGTAAAACCACTTCTTTGACCGTAAGATAGGAAAAAGTAATTAATATAAACACAAAGGGAAACAACAATGGTATAGAGGTTAATTTCTCTTGTCTAAAACATATATATTTTGAAATCGAAAAAAAAATTAACTAAAGAGGCGAAATAAACCCAAACTCCACAAGAATTTCAAAAACGAGGCTTTCTAGAGTTTTTGCATGTACCACCCATCAGCTTTTCTCATTATTAATCATATGAGTAAGGCGAGTGACATGAAAATAACAACAATTGACTGGGTTCAAAGACGACCATAAGTAATAATGAACACCATGAAAAATTTGTCTACTTTGCTTTTACTCATGAAAAAATATATGTATGGAAAAATAATAACATAAGTGCAAGTAAACTGAAAACTATGAAAAATGAAAGATGCCATGTTTTGCTTTATTTATATCTTGATTCAACAGATTAATAGAAGATTACACCATGATCTTTGCTAACTTCAACTCAGACATGATTCTTAGGCGATAATATTTTAGGACAAAGGAATGATGGTGACTCATCATGAAATGCTTCAAAGTACAATAGCTTCAATTCTTGGAAAACATCCCTTTGATGTGAAATGCTTCGAAGTAAAAATCTTTCCACCGGTACAATAGAGTAACCCATTGTTGATGGTAGATGAAGACTAAAATCAATTAATAAATGTGATATCAAACAAGGGATCAATGTTACTAAAAGATGGTTATTACTAATGAGTTCCACGAGTTTTGTTGCATACTCAGTTTTGTAGGATGAATTCAGAAGTGTAGAAAAGATAAGAAACTGAGAAATAGAAGAAAATGACTTCAATAGAGGCATTAGTATAAATTTGGGGGGACCTAAAAGATAAAAAGAAGATACTATGTCAAAGTTGGGGCCCACCGCGTAATGCCGGGGCCTGATTGGTGGGGGGCAGTTGCCCCCGCTAGATGGATCCACGTGTCTAGTTTCCGGAACCTTCACAACCAACCTTGAGGTTACATCTAAGCCATCCAATGAAGTTAGTTTGATTCAATGGCTGAGATTCATCCTCCAAGGCTATAAAAGAAAGGGCAAAGCTCAACCCCGAAACCCTAGTTCATTATTAGAATTCGAAATCACTACCCCTTTCTTTGTTAGGAGAATTAGATCATTAAAAGATTCAGACTATAGAAAAATACCACTGAAAGATCTAGCTATAGAAAAGTAGCACCAAAAGGACCCTCCGTGATTGGTTTTACCATTCTCGTTAAATCACCATTAACTCTTCACATGGGAAAATACTCACACACACTGCACACACCCTATTCCTGAGTGCTAGGCAAACACACGCACACTGCACCAGGCCACACACACACACCAGAAGGGGACGCACGCACACACGAACTAGAAGGGCATCGAAGGGCACCGGCGGCGTTCCTCCCGGCAGCCACTACTCGACAGCGCCCATCCTAGCACCATGGCCGAGTAGAGCAACACAGCGTTCTACCCACTGCTCGTCTGCTGCAGTGCAGCTCCTCCATGAACAACGTCTGAGGGCGTCCAAGTGTCCGGTGCTGCCCCCAAGGGCGAGGGCGTCGGTGAGCTCCGCGCCCATGTATGGTGACACGTTGCGCAACAGGTTGAGGGACTCCACGAGGTTGAAGATGAAGCTGACAGGTGGAGCCCACACGTCATAGAGAAGAGTTTTTGAGCCGCTAACGTCTATTTAACGTGGATGGTAGAATGAAACAACGGAGCAACCTTTCAGTGCTAGTTTTCTAACACATAATCTTTCAATGATATTTTTTATATAGTCAGGATCTTTTAACGGTACTCATCTAATTCTCTCTTCTTTGTTTGATTACCGATAGTAAAATGTTTTTACCTCAAAACAACTAATACTGCATGTTAATTTATTTCGATTTAGAAAACGTCATACTATAAGGAAAGACTATAAGACTTAGTAGATTAGAAACAATGCTTAAAAAGTGAACATACTTATGTGAGACACTAGAGCACAACATTTACGCCTATGATTTCAAGTTAACATCATATGGTGCCAATATCTAGATATTGGCTCCGAAGTTCTGGACTTTTGAAGTCCGGCAGAAATTCAAAAGTTGAATGAGGTTTGACCACTCCTAGAATTGTTTGGAACTTACAGGAGCACTTTCAGGCATTCTTGGATCGTTTCCCTCTTCCCCCACTTCTCCAAGGTTTCTTTAGGAGATTTGGTGAAGGAGGGCAAAAGAGAGAGGAAGTCAAATTCACCTTTTGAGCACTTTTTTTATTATCTCCTAGCCTACAATTTCGACTAATAAGACCGATTTTAATGGACTTCTACAAAAGTTTTATGAATATTAAATGACCTATCAACTTAGCAATTATAAATATATTGATATACACACCTCTAAACAGCAAATAGCAGGTGCCTGAGATTTCAGGCTCGTTCAGGTGACACGTTGGGCTAACACGAAGAAGATGAATAGGCCCCTTTCGCTGGGCCGCTGGATCAAGCTCCAACGATTGACATCGGTCCCTGAATTTTTTAAAAAATCAAGCGTCTAGATTATAGCAAATCTCTTTGTTATATATTAATGACGAAGAACCGGTCAGAATTGTATGAGACAAAATGAGTTTTATAAAGATGAAATTATTCCAAGCTATTTCTAATATATAGAGATATTCATATTAGAAACTAGAATATGAAACCAGACTGGTTTAAGGTGTTAATATAATGAATTTATTCTTCTTTTATATAAGTTTCTAGTAGAACACATATTCCGCGCGAAGGCGGTATTTTGTCACAGATATCACGTTCTGGCAAGGAAACCTTACCTGCCCACACAAAGGAAAGCCAGACGGACCAGGCAAGCACTCTATGATTGCTTCCTCCCCGTTCCGTCCTCCCGGCTAAAGTCTCCCCGCTTCCAGCGAGATGTCGGCGGCGACGACGGAGGTGGCGCCAGTTCAGCAACGGAGCCATGCGGCGGAGGCGGCGTGGCGGGCGGTGGCGGGGTGGCTCGGCCTGCTCTTCCAGATCCTGCTCCGGATCATTCGCGGCACGCCCTCCTCCTGGGCGCAGCTCCTCTCCTTCGTGGGCCTGCGCCACCCGCTCCTCCCAGTCGCTGCCGCGTCGCCTGAGGTGGCCTTCGTGCAGCTCCCATCCGAGGCCCCTACTGACGTGTCGCCTCCGCCGCTCCGCCGGCTCACGGTACGGAACCTCACCTGCATGCCTTCGCCCTGCTCCGCACGCGAAATGATGGTGATCTTTGGTAGTTTGGACCTTTGGAGGACCAAGATTCAGTTGGAAATTGGAACTGTGGGGTTATTTCGTAATAACTGACTGCTGATTAAAGGGATATATGCTTGGACTCACGCAGGCGCAGACGATATTCAGTGTAGAAACTGAAAAGTTAGTGGTCATACCACGGGTTTCCATCTAGTTTATTTTTTTAGCCCTGGTGCCTGGTGGTCTGGTGGCCGGTGGGTGATATGATTTCCAGTTTCTAGGCAGGACTCCTGATTGAGAATTGACTGCTTACTGCTTAGTACTAACATGAGTCTCGGCTATAATTTTTGACATTTTGCTTTCTATTTGCTTGTCTTAGTTATGGCTACCAAGTCTACTTGAATGAACTTCGTGTAAAACTTAATGTGCAGGTGGTGCTTGACTTGGATGAGACTTTAATTTGCGCGTATGAGTCATCGAGCCTTCCTGCTACTCTGCGCTCACAGGCTGTTGAAGCAGGATTGCATTGCTTTGACATGGAGTGTGTATCGTCTGAAAAGGCAAGTAAATTGCAGTGTTATGCCTTTGCCTTATCTAATACTCTTTCAGTATACTTCTTAGAAAGGTACTTACAGATGTTTTATGGTTTACAGGATCCTGATGGAAGGCAGAGGATAAATTATGTAACTGTCTTTGAGCGTCCTGGCTTACATGAATTTTTGCAGCGAACTAGCGAATTTGCTGATCTTGTTCTCTTTACAGCTGGTTTGGAAGGTTTGATCTCCTCAACTATTTCTCTTTTGACAACAAAAGCCAAGTTGATTTCACCTTATGCCACTGCCACTGATCTGTGCTCTTATCCAGGCTATGCAAAACCTCTAGTTGACAGGATAGATGCTCACAACAGATTCACTCACCGTCTCTATCGGCCATCAACTGTTACTACGTAAGATCTCATTGGCATTTCCATAAGCTTTTAGTGATGGGCTGTTTTATTCTCAAGGTTTCTTGCTCATAAAAACTCAACTGCTTTCAGTTGGATTGGTATAGCTTATAAGCTATACTTATGACCAAAACAAGCTGAAACTATAGCCAAAACGGCATTGCTTTTTGTGTAGCTTATTCTAGCCACACTTATATTCCTTAAAAGTAGAAGCTAGGTCAGGCCTGCTTGGAAACTGCTTTCCAGAGAAGCTGTACCAAACAGGGCCTAAGTCTCAAGTAGAAATTTTCATCTCTCAAGTGATTCATCAACAGCATATTAGCATGACAAAAACCTGTTCAGTCTGATTGGACGATCTTTTTTTGTTTGCTGGTGACTTCACTTATGTAGTTATTTTCTTGTTCATAACCACTCTATGTGAACTGCAAATCTGGTTTACTGATGTTTCCGTGAAACCTTGTATCATGTTGATTGGACAAAATTATTCAGTGAGAAAGTAAGTCCTTTGTTGCATTAGCTGAGCTGGTTCAGTCTTCTGATAATGTATATTTTATAATTCCAGGGAATACAGAGAGCATGTAAAAGATCTTTCTTGTTTGTCCAAAGATTTCCAGAGAATTGTCCTTGTTGATAACAACCCTTACAGTTTCTTACTACAACCATTGAATGGAATACCATGTATTACATTTTCAGCTGCACAACCTGTTGACGATCAGGTAAAACTAGCTATGTACATCAATAATTCTTTGACTCTACAGTTACAGTCCCTAGTGTTACTGATCCGTTTACATGTTCTGACTTTTTTTAGCTTATGGGAACGATATTTCCGCTTCTCGAGCACCTTGCTCTGCAAAAAGATGTTAGACCTGCATTGTATGAAACGTTTCACATGCCAGAGTGGTTCCAAAGACAAGGAATCCCACAAATTGAACAGGCAGTTTAGGAATTGCAGACAACACATTGGATTATTGAAAGGCTCAAAGCCTGCTATTGTACAGTAGCATAGATACACGAAGATCTTGTTCAGATGTTTGAAGGGAGGTTAAGAGATAAAAAGAAACTGTAATTTAGCGCAATGATAGATCTTTATTTGTGACGCGAATCTTGTTTTATGGTTGTATAGCACTTATTTCTGTTTTGTAAAACAGTCTGCACCTCAACCATCGCTTTATACCCACTCGCTCTACATCCAGATGTAGCAAACACTCACGAAGGTGCCACAGTGACTGCCAGACAGGCAAACACCCATGAAGGTGCCACGGTGGCAATGTCTGCGCCAGATAGCTGAATTCACGTGAAAAAAAAAACTATCGATTCAATGTACATCATATGTATATATTGGGAACACATAAAGTGCATCAGGTTCAATGTCAAAGGTAAATCTATGAATTCTATTTGCTATACCACCATGAGTTGGAGCAACATCGTAGTACATGGCAACTGTACAACAAAAAAAGAAAAAGAGACACAACTTTTCTCATATTTACATGCACGAACTAGTGTGTATACGCGATTGATTCACCTTGCAAAACAGGGTTTTCAATGCCCGAGTGTTGACCTAAAAACAAAACCATGAAGCCAAATCCTGCTGCAAAAAGAAAACATGTTTCAGGTGCCAGTAGCTTCGGAAAGTGTAGCCTACTTGTCAGGGACGAGTTTGATTAGCCGTTGAACTATATTTGAACGAAAGCCATCGGTGTTGCAATGCTTCGCTGGCCGTTGGTCTCTTTTCTCGGATTTATTTGCAGGAGGTAAGACAGAAAATCAACAAATTTCTTGTCTGGGCACTGTAAGTGGCGCCGCAAAGAAGATTTCTCTGGGATTAAATACTCCAACTGATCTGTCTCCTATTTTTTAGCAGAAAATAGAATAGAAAATAAGCACTCGGTGCTGCATGAAAATTGTACAAAGAACAAACAACTAAAATTCTTATGCCAAAGATCCCATGGTGACAACAAACTATTGCCTTCAACGACAAGTGCAGGGCTAAATTGTCTTCTGCGCCTCGACTATACAGGGATGGAGTACAGCTAAGTAACTAGCTGGTGGATATTTAATACATATTTACAAGGGACCAAGATACAAGTAAATAGCTCTTGTTCAATTAGGCATTATGTATCAAGCCTGCACCTAAAGACCAGATTATTAGCAGATGACATACAATGGAGAAGAAACATTTTTTTTGAACGAACTGAGACTTCTACCATACAGTACCTTAGTGCTATCTGTAATGTTACTTAGTACGTGAGGTAGTTATCAGCTTTTACTCCTGAACTACTCAAGGTGTTGGGGCACGAAAAAAAATAGACCAAGTTCTTCAGCATAAATAAGCCTCTAATGGTACTACTAGTGGCATTTACCATGCCACTTATGTGGTTTTCAGGTCATCAGGCAAAATGAACACGAATAACATCAGCCATCTGTTGTCAACTATAGCGCATACTGAAACAAAATTATGCTGATAATCTTGCATCCAGTAATTACCTCATTCTTGTGGAAAAGGTCATAGTCATCTGTGAAGTACTTCTGGGTCTCCTGTCCTGATGCAAGCATTTCCATATCAATTGGACCGATTGTCCCAATCATACGAGCAAGAATGATTGGTACTGATTCATTAGGAAAGAGCACCTGTGACATGTCAAAGGGGTCACAATCACATGTATGACTTCTTTCAGAAAGCAGGAGAACATGGTAGCCAGTACCACTGTTAGTTTCAATAGACACATTATCCTAAGTAAAAGTAATACCAAGACAATGCTTCCCAACTATATGCAGTCTAAAATTGCAAGCATTTTTCAGATGTTTAGTAATCAAAGGGTGGTGCACTTGTTATGTAGATATTTGAATTTGTGTTGCAAACATGGTAAAATTTTGAATATAGTATTGAGTTTTCATTTTTGTGTGGGTGCAGCTGCACCCACAGCCCGTAATGCAGCTTCGCCAAACTTTTGAAACCTCAGCAATAAAGCAAACACACCTAAGGTTCAACCAACATGTCAAGCACCTACAGAGTTCCTGCATATATTGATTTCCTCTGGATGAAATGGGTAACAAAACAAGGTAAAACAACACAATCGAACCTCAAATGCCAACAGTTATTTACCAGAGTAAATGCCAACACAATGACAAATCAGTTTTTTTTAACGCAATGCCAGGAGCTCTGCCTTTCAATTAAGATAGGAAAGAGAGTTTATGTACAAGCAAAGACACTCCAAAGGAGGGTTTAAGGCCCTCAGAGGATATTTGCAAGATAAGCTTAAAAGACATCCACGGATTTAACTGTCAGCACTACTTTATTTATCATTTGTTTTTTGTTAAAACATTTCAGTTGGTTTGCATGTCAAGAATTCAATATAATACCAAACAAAATGGACAAAATGTAAGATATAACTTACTTCACCAGTGTACAGTTCAGCTAAGATGCAGCCAAGAGACCAAATGTCAATTTTCTCATCATATGGCAAACCCAGGATGACCTCAGGAGATCGGTAAGAACGTGATTGGACATATAGGTTTAAGTTGTCTGACAAGAAGCAGCTGCTTCCAAGATCAATAACTTTGATTTCACATCTGCTGTAGCTCTTCAGAAGGATATTCTCTGGTTTCAGGTCACAATGAACTATGTTTAGATGATGCAAATATGCCAAAGCCTCCAAGCATTGTCGAGCTATAGCCTGAAAGCAAGACAAAAGGCTCTTATTTCACCAGGCCTTATTTACTTCCACCTAATAAAATTTAATTGCACTTAAAAAAAGTATTTATTCCAACCTTTTAAAATATATTGAGATATTGATGGTCAACAAATATAAAAAAAAAGAACTTAATTTACAGAAGCTGAGTAATACAGGGCAGCTGTAAATGCTTTCTCTGAATACTTGAATTAGAGTTAACAGATTCATATGACAGCTGTAAGGAGTGATTTGATCACAAAACAGTTGTATATACCTGTATTCTGGGCAATGAAAAATACACCTCATCACCAGACTCCTGGTTATATTTCTGAAACTCATAAAGATTTGCACGTAGTAGTTCAGTGACAATGAAGAGATGTTCCTGTTGAATTGTTTCACAGTCAGCATTTTACAAATATCAAACAGGAGATTATTGAAGTAAACGTCACGAACAGGAAACTTGTATCTTTATTTTTTAATGGATCTTACGACTTAGAATGAATGACCTCTTTAAGAGCAATATGACTGTTCACTGAATAAGTGAATATGTGCATCACACACCTGATAGTAAAAGTAATCATAGAGACGCAGTATATGATGGTCATCATCTGGATCATATTTATTGACAAACTTGAGGAGCTTTATCTCATCCAAACTTTGGTCAAAGAAATCCTTGTCATTTGTTATTATTTTAAGGCATACATCAACTCCGTGCGAAGGTCGTGTGCCCGTACAACCTTGCTGAATGCAGCAGAACCAAGATACTCAGTGACACGATATCTTCCAGCTATAACTGAATCCATGACAATAGGGAATTCTTTGTTTTCCTCAAAGCCAGTCCTGCAGTGGACATCTATAGCATGAGCACAATATCCCTACAATTATTTGGCAGCAGAAGAAAACAAGAGAGGTATCTGATGGTGGACCTGTTCTTCCGGTGGAAAATTTTCAGGTCAAATACCTCATACTCCTGCTGAAACTTAGAGAGTACAGGATCTACTTTTGGGTCTTCCTGAAATTTATGAGCAGTAGAGTTTTGAATATCTGTATCTGCAGTCTTGAAATCTTCCACCCCATAAACATCAAAAGGGACTGCACTCTCAGGAAAAGGATGTATGCAGTAGCTATCTTTTAGAAATTCTTTGCCATCAGCATTTTCCTCGTTTGTTACCATACAGACATCTAGGTTGATATCTCCTCTGAAGTCATCTTCAAGTCCAGTACCTGAAAATGATAGCTAGAGTTAAAACAAAAAAATCATTAAGTCAAGGAAAAAAACTTGGGGTTAGAATGTTAGATAGGTGAATGATGAATTTAAGATTTACAAAGGCATACAGATAAATTTCATCATGGACACGTGAACTAGATTCAACCTTCCTTTGTTACAATTATACCCACTGTTCTGGATAGCAGCGACTCTAAACTCAATTCACCATTACAAATCCTGAATTTAATGCCAGTAAAATTTAGGATTTACTTTATATTCTGAGAAAAGGCACTAATGTGGAGCAAAATGGTAGCCAGGGATTAGAGCGAATTCCAATCTCTGAGTGATCCGGTTACAATGTCATGAAGTGAGTTCCATCTAAATTAGTACGAAATGCGAAATGAAACTGAGCAAAAGGAAAGAGGTCAGAACTACTTACTCTCAAGAGTATCTGCATCAGCCAAATACGGAGTAAGCACTTGAAGTTCCTTCTCCAGAGCGCTAAGATCAAACCCATTGTCCTGTCCTTGCTTGAAATCCACTAACAGATCACCAGCATCAACAGGCGCATTGAGCCTGAACCGGAACGCTTCTGCAACACACTCATCAAGCCCCTCCATGTGGTCCTCCATCTCCATGATCGGATACCTCCCATAACCAGAAACAGCGGAGCAAGAATCTCTCACCGACTCCTCATTATAGCAACAACCGCAAGGTGATGACGACGAGCAAGCATTCCCCTCCGTGCACCCATCAGAATCCGCATTGCGGGCTCTATGTACGTGCCCCCGACCGCAGCCATCACCAAGCTCCCGCACCTCACTCCGCTGCAAGCTGACGTCAGGACCGACAATGAACTTGTCCTCCCCTTCGCTGCCGTCGCTCTCCGGCTTGCTGTGGAACAGGTGGTTGTCGTAGAGCCAGTTGTCAGTGAAGAACGGATCAGT
Source organism: Hyparrhenia diplandra (assembly GCA_015847255.1). Classification (NCBI taxonomy): domain Eukaryota; kingdom Viridiplantae; phylum Streptophyta; class Magnoliopsida; order Poales; family Poaceae; genus Hyparrhenia; species Hyparrhenia diplandra. The sequence goes on along the minus strand of JADLZK010011891.1, from coordinate 23,241 downwards.
GGCGTCGTACTCGCGGGCCGTCCCGAACTCCATCTCCGACGAGGACGCCTCCGACGGCGCGCGAGGTGGCGACCATAGCCCGCCGCACGGATTCAACAGCATACCTGGTCCCCATGGGGAAGGAGCAGCCGACACAAGCATAACCGACCAAAATTAGGGATCAGAACTTCAGAAGTAAACAAACTTAGAACAAGCAGCCAAGCAACCACGCATTCGAGAATGGGGGCGGTGTCAATGAGGTTTGCAAGCATTGGGGAAAACCACTGTGGCACGCACGCACGCGGACGCGGTACCTGATGAGGGCGTGGAACGCATGCTGACGAAGGTATCAGAGGAGGAGCTGGAGCGTGGGCTGGCGATCGCGCCTCCGCCGCCGCCACCGCACGAGGCGCGCAGCCGCAGCGGCGGAAGCTGGGGACCATCGAATCCAGGCGCCGACATGGCTGGGTGTGTGCGACGAGCCGACGACGTGCCGCGTGCGCGAGCCCGGGTCAAGCTCGCAGTCGTCGCTCACAGCCTGCTGCACCGGCTCCGGCTCTATCCTCCTCTATCATTTGAAGCCAAGCGAAGCGACGGCAAAGCAAGCAAGCAAGCGGGCGCAGCGGCAGCTACAATGACGGGGAGGACGCGGGCGAGGTGAGGCTAGGCGGCGGCACTGGATCCAACAGCCGCCGCGCCCGGCGGGCGCCGCACAACAACTCTTCTAGAGAGTGCGCGTGGGGGCGCGCGTGTGGCTCTGACGCCTGGGGCCCGCGCCGCCCACAGAGGCGCAGGGCGGCAGGCAGGCCCAGCCGTCGGCGTCCGTCGGCGTCGCTGTCGCGTGGCGACTGGCGAATGGCGATGCGGTGGGTGGTCGGGGAGGTGGGGAGTGGACTCCGATGTGGATGGAGTGCCGCCATTATTGTCGGTGGCTGACGCGCGGGCGGGCGGGCGGGCCCGCAACATACCTGGACGCCGTCCTCCTTGCGGCTCTGCTTCGCTGGGAGAAGTTGGGGATTCTCTGCGCCTGCCGCTGCCGGGGCCCGGGCCGGGTGGGTCGGCGGCGTCCCCGTCCGTGAGTACACCGTGACAGCCAGCCAGCCAAATGTTACGGGCTGGTGGCGCTGGCGGATGGCGTCAGATCAGATCCCAACGGCAAAAGGGGACACGGACACCAGATCTGCCGAGGGAGACCCGCCGCTTTGTCCCTGTCTCGTCTCGACGTATAGGCATGGTGCATCGTAAACATAAACACGCATTGAATCAATCGGTTCCAATCAGAAAACAAAAGGAATTCAAATGACTTGGATTGGTGACCGTCGACTGCTGTGGTGAGTTTCAATCTGAATCAAACAAACAAATCCATGTCGCGGGTTAGTACGATGTCGTGGTCAGCGTCAGCTATGGTGTAACACCGGCCACGGAGGAGACGATGACAGAGGAGTAAGCTGGAGGCGTATTCAAAAAAAGGCGCCAAGTCTTTGCTTTTACAGTTTTGAGTTTATATGTTTTCATTTCTCTATGTCAAGTGTGGCCCACGAGCCAGAGTTTGTTGCATTTACTTATAGACTCTATTGCTATAAGAACGGGGATCAACCAATTCAGTTAAACAAAGTTGCCAGGGAAGAGGGGTCAACCTCGTCGGCTTCCTCGCCGATCCTGCGCCCTGTCCCTTCTCACGTCGGTGGCGATCGTCGCCGGCCACAGGTTGTTACAATGGTATTAGAGTCAGGTTTTTCCTCGGCATATAGGTGGAGTTCTTCGAGCTTCCTCGTCGTCAGTTATTAGCGCTTCGCCATTACCCATCTTAGGTGTCCCTTCTCACGTCGGTGGCGATCGTCGCCGGCCACGGGTTGTTACATATGGGTGCTCCTCGTTTGAGACCTCAGAGCATGGTAGATAGAGATCGAGACCAGCAATTTGTTGGCGAGCGAGATCGGAACTACTACTACGAATTAATTGGGTCGCTGGGTGAAGCGCCGCAATGGATTGGCACACCCTGACGAAGGCCGGCTTAGGCAATTTCGTTGTCACGGTGGTTAGACACCAGCGGATAAAGCACCCCTTTCTTTTGTCATCGAACTTCTAAAACTAGCTACAATAGGTTGGTTGACGCTTTAAACAATGCACGATTCGTGTACTCGTATTTGTTATTTATATATGCTCGTGGTTATTATTTAAGGTGGATGCAATTTAGTTGGTAGCATACAGGGCTGGCTCCCAGAAAAAGATGGATGAATAAAGTTCAAGAAGAAAAAAAAAAGATGGATGAACAGGCAAATAGTCCCACCCACATGGCACATCCGATCGGTGACGACTGCGAGCCTTTTGCATTTCCAGCCGGTGCTGCTGGATCGTCTCTCTCCATCACGTGATTTCTTTATCGCCTGATGAAGCAATTAATGGAATTTTTGGTAGATCTGGCTAGCGAGCGTAGCAGTTGACAGACCACGATCTCAAACTCATTGGAATTGAAATGGAAAAAGAAAGGCCAGCGTAGTAGTTGATAGACTACGCAGCTTGACTCTCGTGCAGCATCGATGTCTTTTTCCGGCCCGGGCCATTGCCTGAAAAAGCAAACGCCATCATGCTGTTTCAGTATCTGTGAAGCAACACGTGCACCGTGCACGCGAACCACGGTGTACATGCTACTCCCAGATTTTGAGTTGCGCTAAGCGAGATTTGTCCTCATTTTGATCAAGTTATATTTAATGTCGTAATTAAATACGAATAACCTTCACTATAAATTTAATCAAACTCAAAAGGTTGCAAGAGTACTTGCCATCTTTCGTTTTCTGTTTTCTACTACCAGCGAACAGCGCACTAACACTCCAACAGTCAACTCAAAAAAAAAAAAAAAAAAAACACTCCAACAGTGATGTCCCAGCCCCGTATATTTGACCTCGAGATTCAGTTTAAGCTTCACTGAACCCTTTGGGCTTTGGCAGTCTTAAAAGTCAGTCCTATTGCTGAAAAAAGGAACCCCCAACTCAAACTAGCTTTACACCGCATTATCAGAATACATAAGATAGCTCAGCAAGCCTTCATCGTTTCCTCTTCAGTTGATGTGAATTGTCACAGTTAGCTCTTTATTGCCTCCTAGGTGAAAAATGAATCAAGGGTGACAGTACACGACACCAGCAAATTGCATTTGCGGTTAACACCAAAACATTTTACAACACTTTGAGCGTCAGGTACATCGGATGAGATGGGATGGGCAGACCTGCAGGCAGGCGTGTGCATCCTTCAGCAGATGCACCTCAGCAATACTGAAACCGCTACTAATAATTACATGAGTAAACCAATCAGGGAGGCTCCTACTATCTAAAATTCTAAATCCCATACAAAATAATCATTAGCAAATGGAAGGAAGAGGGTTTCTGCTTAGTGGGCCTGAGTGACAGACTATAATGCGTGAAGAGCATCGGCTGCAAGGTGCAACCTCATTCGCTATCCAGTTTTACAGACCCATCTTTTATAAGCTTTATACTAAGGCTATTGAAGCGCCCTCTTGAATAATGCCGCGAAGCCTTTCTCCAGTCTGTGCCAGTTTTCATCATCGCTACAAATTCTTCATAGCTAATTTTACCATCCTGCAGAAACAATGAAAGTTATTGTGACTTCAAATAATGAATAAGATTTGAAGGCAGAAAAGATATCTCAGAGGCCTTAAGTGAGTCATTAACCTTATCTGTGTCAACTTCTTGCAATATGTCATTGACCACGTCCATGGTATCGCCTCCCCCATCCTCCTTCAGGGCTTCCTGAAGCTCCTCAGGCTCAATGAAACCATTGCCATCCTTGTCGAAAAAAATAGGAAGGCCCGCCGAAGGTGCTCATCATTTGCCATCCTTTGTAAATGAAGTGAGACAGCCAAAAATTCACCATAATCTAGTGCTCCTCTACCATTTGTATCCACCTATTATTTCCAAACACAAAGATATGATATGCAATCAGCACCTGCTTCTTGTTAAAAATAGATGAAGCCAACTATGTCACCTTAGTTCTCAAATTGACAGTAACTCATCACATAGCAAGCCTTATATGAATCCAAGTAACCAAGGGAAAAATTAAAGGTGTACGTAAATTCTAAACAAGCCTTATATTTATGTTTTCTAGAATATACACATTGAGTAGAACAAACAAGTTCAGGGAAACGGGAGTAAATGTTTCATTATGTGTATAGTGCCCACATTGACAACCTCCAAATTCTCCTATACCAAGCACCACCTGGTGCAACTATAATTAAATTGGTTGGTTCCATGGAACACTAACAACCCAACATATTAGACATCAATGGTAGCAGAAATCATGTGATTCGTGCAATAATGACTCAATCAATTAGACAAAACGTACTTACAGCTTCGATAAGCATTTGCACTTCTGATTCTGCAAGATGAGAACCAAATTTTGCAATCCCGCTCTTTAATTCTTCATAAGAAACTATACCATCATTATCAGTATCCATCACCTTGAACATCTCCTTTATGACCTCAACTTCTTCAGCCGACAAGTGATCAGCAATAACCTAGTCAGGTAGAAGTTTGTCAGTAAAGCAAATTGTTTCCATGGTAGCTAGAAAAAGGAAGCATTAAAATACACTAGATCAGTTTCATGATAAAGAAAGGTTCCGAACCCTTAGAGCTCTTCTTTTGAATCTGTTCATCCTTGAAAATTGTTTCAGCCTTGACTTTACAATGTCTCCAAGAGGAACATTTGGAGCTTTCTTAGCATTTTGAAGCCAGGGATGCTCTGCGATAACAGAAACAAAGGAAGGCCAAAGGGCTATATAACAAGAATTCAAAACATCCCAAAAAAGAGGGGGAGAGGGGCAAAATGGGATGCCAGGTAATCCCATGTGGACTTTGAACATTATCTATGATGTATACAGCATGGAAACTTAAACACATCTAAAACAATATGTAGAAGTCCAAAGATTGTGTAGAAGTCCAGAAAATGGTATTCTTTCAACTGCTAAAACAATATCATCATCTCCTTTTTCAGATAAACAACAAGCTTCTTTTACCAGCTTTTTGCTTTTGAGAATAAATACATCTCTGCAGGTAACTTCCACCTGGAAGTTGCCAGAAGGTGCAATAAGAAAACACGTCTAACTCCAAAGATTGTCTAGAAGTAAGAGCTACCAAAGCATTTACTTCCACTTTTAACTTCAACTTTGATCCATTATTTTTTGTTGCCACTAATCAGTTTTACAATCATAGCATTACGTAACTGTACCTAGTCAGATTACTTATGCAAGTACTTAACACACCGGAAGCTAAAAAAAGTGGCACTAGTTGCACCCAACTTCTCGAACAAGGATACAGAGTAGAGTAGATCCTGCAGGAGTTGCACCAACTACATTTCAAAACTATGTGATCCGTGTAACATGGACACCTGTGTGGTATCAGTGTCCAGTTCAGGTGTGGGGGTCTGATTTGGTACATTTTTTAGGATCCTCCAAATGGCACTTGCAATCCAAGTACCCAACATAGGTGTTGGGTATCTGACTAGGAAAAAAAAGACCCAGTGTCTGGGTAACACTGGTGTCGATCTCTTCAACTGAACAGATATAATGCAATGTGCCATAAATTGAATGAAGCACTATGAGTTAATAAGTTCGAAATACAGATACAACCTACCAAGAACTTGTTTTGCTGTTAGCCTGAGCTTTGGATCAGGCTGAAGCATCTGCCGGACAAGATCTTTAGCATTATCTGAAACATTGGGCCAGGGTTCCCGCTTAAAATCTATATTTCCCCGAAGAATAGCTTGTGCAACCCCTTGTTCAGTCTCTGCAAGTATTACCTGGTAAGCTCATTTGCACAACAGTAATGCTAGAGGACAAGATGTTCTCACAAATGAAATCCCTTTACCAGCCCAAAATGGAGGAACACCACATAACAAAATATACAAGATAACACCAGCGCTCCATATGTCTATTTCAGGTCCATAGTTCCTCTTCAAGACTTCAGGAGCCATGTAGTATGGACTTCCCACAATTTCCGAAAACTTTTCATCTGGAAGGAAAACAATGCTTTTATGAGCTTCAAACAAATATCACACAGACATTTAGCAAAGGAAACACACACACACACACACACATCAAAAAGCTAGTAAATTAAGTGCATCAAATCATAACCAAATCCCAACTTTGGGCTGTGTACATCCCTCGGATGTAGAGGCCGGATATTTGTTATCCATTATCTAAAAAAAAATAACCAAATCCCAACACACCCACATTGTGGCTATATGTAGACGATAATTTACAGCAACTGCAAAAATAGTTGCATGGCAGGCAATGGATCATTTGTTTAGGTGACAAGGGGACAAGGAGTTACCCGTGAGTGCTGCTAAGACAGCTAAGTCCTGATGGAAGTTGCTTGAAACATACTCCTATATGCAAATTTGTATTTCAAAATATTGTTGCCCATAATCCAAGTTTCCCAAAACACCTTACTACCTCAGTAGAACCAGAATAACTACAACGCTATAGGCAAGTCGCTATGCTGGGATACAGCTACGTGACGTGTGCTACCACTATTTGACTTGTTTCCAAATTCTAAAAATAGCTGGCAGGCAGCAACAAAGCTATAGCAAGAATGCCTGTCAGAGGCAACAGCAAGAAGGGACTGATAAGTGCTGTCATGTCCAGTACTACAGGTTGCTCCAAAAGGCAAATCCGAAGGCCTAACGTTAGAAGAGGAAGACCGATTCTGCCTCAGAACAATAGCTTGTGAGTGCTGTAAAATCTATATTTCCCCGAAGAATAACTTGTGCAACCCCTTGTTCAGTCTCCAAGTATTACCTGGAAAGCTCATTTGCACAACAGTAATGCTAAGCAAGCATGAGAACAGGGCTACAGAAACGATCGGTACAGATAATCCACCCCAACTAGAACGGCGACCAACCCCACGGATCCAACCTGAATCCACGAAAAAGTCCAAAATTGCGGCAATCGGTTCGCCCAAATCAGGGACGGATCTCGGGTGCCGGAGCTAGCTTTAATGCTTACCGGGCTTGAAGAAGATGGAGAGGCCGAAGTCGATGGCCTTGAGCGGCGAGTTCTCCTTCTTGTTGGCGAAGAGGAAGTTCTCGGGCTTGAGGTCCCGGTGGATGACGCCGTGTCGGTGGCAGAGCTGCACGACCTCGACGATGGTGCGCGTGACCGCGGCCGCGGCGCGCTCCGTGTAGTGTCCCCTGGCGACGATGCGGTCGAAGAGCTCCCCGCCCTCGCAGAGCTCCATGACGAGGTGCACGGCGCCGTCGTCCTCGCACGCCTCCCTTAGGGACACGATGCTGGGGCTCCTGGGCAGGTGCCGCATGATGGCCACCTCCCGCCGCACGTCCTCCACGTCCACGGGCGTCCGCAGCTTCCGCTTGGAGATGGACTTGCAGGCCAGCAGCTCCCGCGTGCCCCGGTCCATGCACAGGTACGTCACCCCGAACTCGCCGCGCCCGAGCTCCCGGTCCAGCGCGTACTTGTCCTCGATCCCGGCCCCCACGTCGCACCCCTCCTCCCCGAGCACCGACAGCCGCTTCTTCTCCCCGCCGCCCCCGCCGCCGTGGTTCCGCGCCTGGTGGGGCTTCTTCTTCCCGCCGCCGCCGGCGGAGGCCGGGAAGTGCGACGACTTGACGTCTTCCCGCGCCGCGGCGGCCGGCGAGCGGCAGCAGTTCCCCATGGCTGCCGCGCGAGATTGGGAGTGGGGGCACTAGGGTCTGCGCGGCATTGGGCACTGTGCGCAGTGGGGGGAGGAGGCGGAGGCGGAGAGCGAGGAGGGGAGCGGGCCTAGAGAGAGAAGCAGCTAGAGAGAGAGGAGTTGGGGGAGAGAGAAGCCAGGCGAGGCGAGGCCAGGCAACCAGAGACCAGTGTCGGGGTATAACGGTAAAGACGAGGCGTGGGGGATGGGTAACTAGCAGGCGCTGTGGGCCCCGTCACGCTGTTCTTAGAGACTCCCTCCATCCAAAGAAAAAAAAACGCAATTATTTGTTTTTTAAAATTTAATTTAAACATTCGTCTTATTTAAATAATATTATAAATATTATCAATTTTGTTATGACTTATTAGATCATTAAAAATAGTATAATAATAACTAATTTATTTTAGAATTTATATAAATATTTTGAATAAAATAAATGGTCAAATTAGATTTTAAAAAGTCAAAGAATTACGTTTTATTGTTGGACAGAGTGAGTAATGACCGCTGGAGCACGAACCCCACGTGGGGTCTGGTGTTCTTGGCAACCTATGCTTTATAAAACCAACTTCATATGCTGACTATAAAAACTTCATCAAGGCCTCGAAATTTAGATCCAACCTCTAAGAGACAAGTGAGTTTTTTTAAGGGAATCAGTAGGGAGCCCCCTTTTTTTTTTTTTTTTTTTGCTTTTCAATTAAATGAAAGAATGAAAGTCTGTACAAACAAAAGTCTAAAAAAGGAAATACTAAGGCACCAGGCCCAAAAGGGAAAAAAAAGATAGTTAAAGTAGGTTCTCTCTCCAGGAAACTATCAAAGCACTTCTTGTCGGCTCGGTCTTGGTGCAAACTACAAACCACTCCAATCTTTGATAGGAACAATCTTTTATAATCACCCATGTCTCTCCTACTATTATAAAAAAAAATGATGCTATTTTGTAGTCTCTAGATGGCCCAGCAGGCAGTGATCATGACTTCTCGAAAGGTCACACTTTGGAAGTCATCCCTTGCCTTAGGAACCATGTTAAAGGGGGCAGCAAGAGATACAGCCGGTTTTTTACTTAAACTCTCCCACCTGTGAGTTTTAAATCTAATATTTGTATATCTAAGTGAGAGGGTTTAAGTGAAAAAAAAATCACCTGTCTCCATGGACTCGGATCCAAATAATGTGATCTTAATTATGGTTTCTATAGTTTGCACATGAAACTGATTTCACCTACGCTTTCGGTGTTCTTTGTGCGGAGAGGAGTTTTGGCTGGTGGGACCCACGGTCGCCCGGGGGACAGGAAGTATGAGAGTGTTTTCCGAAGGCGGTTTCGATCCACTCGACTCGACAGTCACACACACAGGTCGTGTAATGGACAGAGGAATCGGATATAATCTGACAAGATTTATTTTAAATAAGGTATACTAATATTTTTTTTAAAAAAAATCTAGTGCCTGAGTGCGTTGATGATTAGCGATTTGTTTAGTCTGGAAAGATATTCCAAGGTGATGACGTGTAGTAACTGTGAATGTCAGGAATCGGGGGCTTTAGAATGTCGAGGCACAAACAGTGTTGTTTGCACCCTTTGGAAACCTTGAAATCACAGCGTTAGATCTCTTCTCTGATGTTTTATATATATATAAAAATATATAAATTTGTACGGTCTTTTGAAATGTTCGGTATTCAATAAATAAAGCTTATAGAAATCTGAAAGTGCTTTGTTTTGTTCTAAAGTCTTATGATTCCGTAGTCCTCTTTATGACCAAGTCAGATGCTTCCAGTTGCACACTTTCGTTATCCATTTTTTGACTAGTGTGAAATTAGCCGCCATGCATGGACGATAATCAACTAGCGACCCGGCCGCTCAAAGTGTTCGTCAGCTCGACGTGTAAACCAGCTAGGGTTCTGCAAATGCAAGCTGTAATCCTTCTTTTTTATTCTCTTCATTTCGCAACGCGTCAAATCAAAGGAGCTGGTAGGAGTCGTTGAAAAATGTGGCGAAGCGTGAGGCTCAAGAATTCCATGCATGCGTGGGATACATCCTTCTTGCCTGGCCTGTTATTACCTCCTTCATTAAAATCGTAAATTCAAAGAATCGCAGTCATCCCCGTCAGTTTTGGTTGTAGGAACAACTCCAACCCGGACGACCCGTTTTTGAGGTGTTTGGTTGGAGGAAGAAGGGGACAGAGCCAACCCGCAGTAGGAATATTCGGTGAAGATGCGGGTCGGCTCCGTCCCGCTGAAATTTCGTGGACGGAGCGAACCCCCGCTTCGTGAGTCTGGGTTCCGCTTTTAAGGGCGCGGCGACTCCGTTTCACCTCGCATCTCCTTGCGCCTACTCCAACCAGGCAGGGCTGCGGACGGCTAGCTTCGCGGCGGCGCGGCCTTGCTGACGGGCGGACGGCAAGCCCGGGCGGCGGTGCGGCAAGCCCGCCGCGGCACGGTCCCCTAGCGTCGGAGCGGCCCCCTCGTGGCGCGGCCGCCGCGGATCCGTCCGCTGGAGGAAGAAGAGGGACTCGCACAGAATTTTATTTCACTCTCAGGGTTGGTTTGATAAAAGTACCAGACAGAAGAAGTTTTAAATATAGCCTTGGTGGATTTCAATAAAATCTAGGGGTCCTAACGTAAAGTGTCAATAATAACAGCTGTTACATCTTTTTCCGTTCCTCATTCCTACTCTCTCCAACCAAACAAGCCACTCCGTCCCCAGAATTAAGATTGCAACCAAACAAAAGATGGAGTGGCTCCGTCCCCAAAACGAGGATTGGAGCCAACCCAACCTATCGTTCCCGCAACCAAACAGACGGATCAAATTGTTGGCCCCTGTGTTAAGGGTTTGAAGCCGTACAGACGTATACGACGGTCCTAGTATAGTGGTATATATACGGACACCTCCAAAACTGTCGTTATGGATTTGATAGGATCAACTCTGAGTTGGAACAATCATGCTCTCCTCGTAGATGACAAAACCAGCGCCAAGCTGGTCTACACTCTACCGTGGTCAGTGGTCACAAACCGGCTTTGGCGGCGCAAATACCGAACGGTTCTATGCTTTGTCTTGCTGGACCAGTACCCCACTGTGAGTATATACTCAAAAAGACTTTTGTTTCCAAAAAGATGCATTTGTTTCGCAAAACAAGCCGGCGTTTTTTAAGGAAAGGTCTAGCTCATGATGAAACTACGCGTAAACTTTTCAGAAACTGTCCCCGGTCGAGCTCCTTGCACTCATCGCAGTAGAAAAAGGATCACAGTGGAATATTGCTCTTAATATAAGCTCCTTGCACTCATCGCAGGATCTAGCACACTGAAAGAATCCTGCATTATGCATGATGCCCTTCTGAGTTCTTAGTGATATGCGGGCTCCATCTTTTACATAGCGCGTCTTGTAGATACAAAGATTTGTGACACATATAGAGATGTAAATATGGTAAAAACACATCTAATCACGGTCAGAATCTCCTGCCATGGTGAATTGGTGATTGGTGAATGACATACACAACGAGTGGTCGTACTAGACCATGGTTTAAAAATGGAAGCGCCTGCCCTGACCGACCCGCTTTACGCTTCGTTAGTTGGGTGCCATGATGATGCGCCCGTGTTTCTTGTGTCTGTCCAGGCTTTGCCATTGCCAAAAAGGAGGCCCGTCTTAATCATTGAGCACGCAACAACATGGCCCGCCGGCCCGCGCGCGGGCCGCCTTCGCCGTCGTCGATCTGACCAACGGCTATGATTCCCCCACGGCGTCGCTTGCCACATCTTTAGGGCCATCGGTCGGTGGAGACTGGCGAGTTGACACGTCCACGTGGCCAGGCACAACACGAGTCGACACGTCTTTTGGGCCACCGGTTGGAGGGAGGGAGCTAGAAAGGACGCTAGCTTTGTGCCGAACGTAATGGCGGGGGACGTAGCTGAATCTGACTATCTGTTGTCGAAGGTCTCGTGTGATCTGGCAGCACAACCGCATAACGTTAGGGCACACTCGTAATTTGGAGTTTGGGAGTAGAATGGGGACGCACTGCTTGCCATGCAGGGTTGGTCATTCAAGGCTCCTAAGGGTGGTCTTGCGTCTAAGAATTCCAAAATTTAGCTTACTAGACTCTAGACCGACTTGACCAACCAAACTTGTTAGACTTGCAGAAAGCTCAGCATGCTCAAGCGACCATTGTACTTCACTACTCCGTCTACTCGATCGCCATCACCTGCAGGGAGGGAACAGGCCATCATCATCATAAAAAATACGAAGTTTGCACGGTCGGTGGGCCACGGGCCTACAGCTCATCATAGCGAAAGGGTCCGTGGCAACAGCTGACAGTATGGTCATCATCACTCATCGAGTGAGACTGAGGGAGTTGCACGGCTAGACCATCTCTGTATGTTCTTGGAAAAGAACTTGACTTGGGCTTTTATGTGCTGTAAAACCAAACGGCCCATCCGAACGAGCACGGCCTACCCGTGCGTGCGCGGCACAAGCACAACCCGTTCGCGTCGAGCCCAAATTCCTAGCCCGACGGGACGGCCCACCCTCCACCAAAAGGCACACGGCGTTTCCGCGTTTGGTGCTCCCACTGATGGATGGGACCCACATATCCTGTTGGGTTCGGTCCACCTTGCAGTGGAACACAGAGGAGTTTTCCTCCCTGTGCCGTCTGCCGCCTCCTTCGTTGAGCCCGCGTGAGCCCCCGCGTCTCGAAAACGCATAACCGGAACGGCAAGCGGCCGTCTCCTCTATCTCTCGCCGCTCACGGATGCTTTTAGATCTGCGCTAGTCAACCCGGTCTCCATTGCCCTCCCCATTCCTTCACTTTTTTTTACAGTCCCAACTTTCCCAAGGCACGTCTGTTGCTGTGTTTTGTCCACATCATGCATTCCCAGATTCCTTTCCCCATCCTTCCTCTTCATTTTCCTTTCCCATCGTCGAAAATATCTGCGCTGCTCCTTTCGCCGGCCTTTCACTGTCATCATTCTTCCTCGCTCGACCTTGCTGTCTGTCCGCCGTTCTAATCTCCCTCCTCCCTCTTCCTCGCCGCTGTTCTCTTCCTTTCCCCTCCTTCTTCATTTCCCTTCCTCGCCGTTCCTTCCCCCTCTTCCTCAAGTTATTATATTTTCGCTCAGATCTTCTAATTTTGTCCTCTGTTCCCCGTCAGTTCTTTTTTTTTTCCCTTTTTTGCTATCCCTCATTGAAGTTCTCTGCTCCCCGTTCTCCATTTAGGACTCTGAAGATGAGATCCGATCTCCAGCTGCCGCTTCTTGTTTCTCCTCAACTCGAATCGATCCTCTCACCCCTCATCTCCATTATTTTTTTAAACTAGTCATCTCAATAGTTCTCTGTTTTTTTTTTTTCCATTCTTTCTCTCCCTGTTCTCTCTCGTTCTCCATCCACGAGCGCTGAAGATTAGGTCTAGTAAATAAATAGTGCTGCCCCTTCGTTGTGTCCCCTTGATTTGATCCTCTTCGTTCTCATCTCCATGATTTTAGTGTTCATTTATTTCGTCAAAGAATTCAGATTCGTTATTTTCCATTCTCGGATCTTACCTATTTCTTAATTTTACGGTGATAGATTGATGCATTTTTTTTTGGCTTTTATTTGCCAAAAATTCATATCTGGTAAGAGCGACGAGCTCCCACAACCTTCCTCTTCCCCAATCTCTTTTTTTTTCTCCATCCTACCTTGTTCAGATCCATCGCTCAGCACAAGGTGAGAACGACCTGTTCTGATTCTAGTAAGACATGCATTTTACTTTTTAAAAAAACAATACAGTTCGGATGTATGTAATTACGTATTATTTAGCCAATCAACATTTCAGTTTCTCAATAGTTTTATTCTATAATTTCTCATCACTATTGCTTTTTGTTGATTGCAGTATAAAGTTCGGATTCAGGTGTAATTCCTTTGTACAGATTACAATATGTATTGTCCTGTCCATATCTAGGCATGATCTTTTCAATTATGTTTTTCTTTTCAAATTGGGTTTCAGTTAGGTCCTAGCTCATTGCTGACATTTCATTATCATCTCAGTCTTCCCAATCCTATGTGGGGATGCTATTGAAATTTGTAGACTTTTTAAAAAAAATTACTATGTTGCTTATTTGAGTTTTGACCTTGATGGCAATAATTTGGGGTAGCAGTGCACACAACAGAATGATTTATGTCAAATTTAGTATGGGCAAGTACAGATATCATGCACTGTTAGGTTCACGGATGATGGAACAGTATTAGCTCTGACTGAATATATGCAGTGTGACACTTTCAGAGGCACTCTCCTATATATGGTCTATTTCTTTCAATGCAAATTTTACATGTTGAATTTGGCTTAAAAATTTTCATTTGTGAAAGCTGTTGGCAAGAGCTTTTAATCATTAAAATCTTTGATTATGATTTGTCGGTGCTAATTTTGGCTCAGAGATAAGATGGTGATTAGGTTGCATTTATCTGGTTGAGATTTTTCAATACAGACATAGTTTATAAGCTATCCAATAAACTTTAACACTAGCTCAATGATTCCAGTTATTGTGACTGAAATTACCTCATTTTCATGCTGAACCTGCTAGCAATAGTTTCTAGTTGGCTATATATACAACTTCACTTAGCATCCTTACAATATTGTTCCCATGATTCTGCAGTTCTTTCTCACTCTCATGCTTCAACACCATTGGCGTCAGTCTGAGCTAATTCATCTGCATAGGGAGGTATTCTGATGTATCCTTGCATGTCCTAGGCCACATGAACACAATGCTTGTTCTGTCCCGTTGGTTCCTCTTCTTTGGCAAGGCTCGAATGTTGAGGTCATCATGTGCTAAACTAGGTGTTGCCGGTGAGGTCTGCAAGTCTCAAGGGAAGCTTAGAAGAAAAGGACAGTACATTTGTTGAGCTTGTGATACGGCTGCATTAGTTTGTATACACGTCTGAGAAGATGCAGAATTGGGCTAACCAAATCTGAAAGCCATGCCTTAATTTACTAGGTTATTATTTTGTGGAGGACCATGGGTATGGAAAATATGGCTTATTGTACTAATATTTTTGTAGTCCATGCTCTTGGTTGCTGATGTACTACACGTACTATTACTTTATATATACAAAGTATCTGGGAACAAGTATGCTATTCTCGTTGTTCATAAAATTATCATTAGCACAAGATAATTATGTTATTTTTATTTTGTTTAGTTATCTTCTCATAAATATTTTAAAACAGATACTACTACCTTTTTGGTCCAAAGGAACCCAAAATAAATGTCGCGGTTTGACTCTGTTATACACCACCTTTCTTTTATTATCTCATTATATTCTGTCTATTCCAAAAAAAAAAAAAGTACACATTGTATATAGGTGACATACTGAATTAAAAAGAATAAAAAAAAAGGGCGTAGATACACATGTGGAAATTTAAGAATAGGTACATCAAGTGGCGCAGAGCCACACTTAGCTTTTCTGGCCCAAAATCACACCCAAAAAGAAGAAATAATTGTGGCTACAACAAAGTGTCTTAACTGCTTGCACTTCGGGCTGCCATACAAATTGATGAGCACTTTGATTTTGAGATCTATAGCCGACTAACAACGTTTAGATTAATAACTAATAATCATATAAGAATCATACCTAAAAACTTACACCAGATCATAAGACGACAGAGTACATGAGGTGGAAGCAATTTTTCAAAAAAAAAAAGTATCGGACCTAAAAACTTAAAAAATACAGGAAACTAAACACGAAATAAGTACATCAAGTGGTGCAGAGCCATGCTTAGCATTTAAAAAAAAAAAAGATCAACTTTGACGTCTTATTCAAATATCACATTTTTTTTTTTTGTTGTGGCTTCATTTATTAATAGAAGTTCTTCAAGAATGACTTAATTTGACAATATTTGCACACATTTTTTTTAATAAGAAGGTGGTGTATATTTACTAGGGCCAAACTTAGGGCCACAACAAATTCTGGAGAATGACTTAACATTAGTGGTCAAAATTAGGGGCCAAAAAGTCCAACATCTTATGATTTGGAATGAAGTGAGTATTATTTACTATAATAGCCTATGTAGCAAAAAAAAAAAAAAAAAAAAAAAGAACGACATGCACTATGTGTGCTTATTTTGGAATTACAAAAGGTAGTACAATCAATGTGTTTGAAAATTGTAAGAAAAAAAATCATGAATGAGTTAGAGCAAGTACAGTGGACAAATTTCAGCCGGCGACAACCAATGAGGAAGAGAGAGGAAGAAGAGAGAGAGAGGAGCGTTTTGCTTTTCAATAAGCCGCTTTGCAGCCGGCGAAAAAGGATCAACATGCAATTCGATTGGTGAGCATGCATGCAAGCCTTCAATATCTGTGGGACCCGTCGATTGGCTGAGCATGCATGCAAGCCTTCAATATCTGTGGGACCCATTTGTAACACCCGTGTTGTTGCATTATTTTAAAATTCACTAAAAATTTGAACTTTTCAAATCACAACTAAAACTTGATTTATTTTCCGCTAAACCGAAACCCCGTTTTCGAAAATCGCATGTCATCATATAGAAAATAGGAAATCTTGTTTGTTGCTTGATGAACTTTATGGTGACCGAGGATGCAAGGTAAGTTCTAGATTTTATTTATGGAAGTATATTGCATGGGAAATGGTTTATAAGTTTTCTCTGGGAATAATATTTAGGATTAAGTCTATTTTTGCCATCCATCCAACTTTTGGCAAAGTCCAAGAATGACCATCAAACTCTAAAACCATGTATCTTTGACCATTAAAGTTCTAAAACCGGACACAAAAAAAGGCATTACATGCAGTCCACCTGGTTTTTGACGCCATACGTTGCTAGTTTTGATAGCACATACACATGACATTCATAGTTCACATGTTGATATGGTAAAATTAAGTCGTCAATCTTGCATTACACATCACAACTCCTAGTTTAGATGGTACCAACATGAACTTAAGCCAACAGTCTAGCATTACGTAATCGGGAGCTTCTTTGGAGGGTGTGGTCCTTGAGCACTTGCAACAGTCTTGGCCATTGTATTTGAACCTCTAGCCTTGCAAAAGTAGAAAATAAATCATTTAACACAGATATTTTAAGAGGATTAAAATGGCAACATGTGAACTATGAATGTCATGTGTATGTGCTATCAAAACTAGCAACGTATGGCGTCAAAACCAGGTGGACTGCATGTAATGGCCTTTTGACCTAAACCTTTTCCAAAACCTATTCTTTTTTTGATACAGAGGTAGTAATAGTCTAATTATTACTCCATGATTAAAATATATTTAATGTAGTACCACATTCACTAATCATGGACTAATTAGATTTAATAGAATCATCTCGCAAACTAGTTTATATTTACTACTCATAGTACCAAAATTCGGATGTGACAGCCAAACTTCCCATTGAAGTGCAAATGCCTTTGCGCATTGACATGGAAGCTGATCGGAGGTTCAGAACATTACATGTACATAGGTAGAGCGTGCATAGATGCAGTACGATGGAGTAAATGTTAGCTGTGTATATACTATATACAGAGTATCTGTGATGGCATTTGTACACTTACAAGGAACATAAATAATTATACATAGTCTGGTAACGTCTGGAGATAGTGTGCGGCATCTCATGTGTCACGTGAAGTGGCTGGTGCTCCTTGATCTTGAAGGTTGTCTGATGATTTTAGCCGAATCCATCGACTTGGTTTGGCGGTCGGTGGTTCAGTTTGGGCATGAATGGAGAAGTACCCAGTGTCTATACATGTTCAAGAGCAACTTACAGAAATAGCTTGCAAAAAACAATACGCACTTGCACAAGCTTCATAGAGACCTGTACTTCCAAAGAGTGATCTGCATATACATTAAAACTAAAAATATATTAGTTCATCAACTGGGTATTATCAAGGGTTCGCCATTCTGCATAAGCAATTGAAGCATGGTAAAAATCTTAACCGCATATGGATTAAAATAATGTTTTCTATGTACAAAGCTAATGGAAATTTTTAAAAACCAGGAGCCAATTGAAGAATTGAGTACATCCGAATTTTAGATAACCTCGTTACACAATGAGAGAATCAAGATCAGAAACCAGTGGTTGCCAACATGCCCTGTTCTGTAGTAGTATGTCAAAAAAAATCATGTTGGAAAAGGGACGAAAAAAGAACACACAAAAAGCAGAGCTAAAAATGACTCGTTAAAAATTCAGAATTGTCTTGAACTGTGTGTAGCTCACATAAGGGGATTACGTTGGGTAAGAAACTATGGAAACTGGACCCGGGAAAATTTTGGTTTATTACCTTGGGTCATTGGCATGTCTGGTAAAGAATGGTACCTTGTTTGAACTTCGATGGAGTTGCATAAAAGGCCAAAGATGGGATATGCAAATTTCAAGAGGAGACTACCCTAGGCGTTAAAGATAAATAACTAACTCTAATGCGACAGCGAAAAGCCATGTAAGGTCTGCAGTTCCAGCTAGCCATATAGCATGTCACTTCTTTATATATTAGTAATATAAGTAGTAGTATTTACAAAGGCTAGATAACATCTATTTTGATTCGTTATCAATAGGTCTCTGGTAAGCAGACTGTCACACAACTTCATGTAAAAGAGGCTACACACCTGACTGTAGGAGGAAGAAAATGTGTTAGGCAATAAAATCCCTTGAATTTTCTCGCTTCTTCTCCTGTTGTAATGCAAAAAGTGAGAACCAACACTACATTCACACAATAGAACTAAGCAAGTTTATGTCACTAAATCTAGGACTGTTGATTGACTGAGAACACCAGCAGGTTTTCCCACTATGTGCAAGCATCAAAGGAGCTTGACTGATTAATTTTAGGGCTGCATTAAACACATACCTCCATCATGAAAAATCAGAAATATTGGTGACTTCGATATGAATAGACATAGCATAAGGGAAATTTAGAAAATCAGGAAACTAAGCAAATATACAGACAAAGCATTTGTGCGATGCTTATGCATCGAGCAAAAGAGCTAATTCCCAGCAAGTAGTAACTGCTTATAGTCTTTACAGTAGTTTGTGATCCGGATTTCTCTTTTTCTTTCTTTCTTCTTATAAATAACATGACCTTTTTAAAAAACTGTGTCAATAGTCATGCTAAAATTCTTGACATTTGGTCAACAGATTGGTAATGAATAAAATAAAAGTGCCAAAAATATAACAATAGCATGCTGATCTGATGTAGACAGCAGGGCAGAAACACCCTTGCATCATGTGTAGATATGCAATGAACTGCTCTGCCAAAAACCTGCTCAGGTTAAACAACTTTTTGTCTTTCTATAGTTATACTGACTTAAGATACATAACAAAAGGCATTGAACACATAAGAAAACAAACAAGCAGTAGTAGTCTAGAAGCCATGAAGCACACGGAGTAAAATTTTTTTACAATTCTGTGATGCAAAAAACACAACTATCCATAATATAGATCAGAATTGACATGCACCACAGATTTCTTTAAGGCGTGTGGACATGTGAACTTCAAGCCGTTTTTTATGCCCGGTCAAACAAAACCATATTACGGTACATATAGAACAAGGCATGCAAAAAGGAGAAAGGGGACAAACTAGAAAAATAAATATATACACTGTGTTGGGGTGACATATAAAACTGAAATGCTGATAAAAACTGAAAAATTACTAGTTGAGAACCAATTACAGATAAGCATATATATACACGGTGTAATGGTGATTTACACTCTGTTCCTAATCAATTTTGGTTTTTAACAATATATCGGGAAAAGGAATTAAACTTGTGTTTTGTATCCATTTTTTTAGCGTACGTTCTGGTAAAACAGTGTAAAAGAGACAATGAAGTGTAAAAGAGTGAAGACGATAACCATTATATGTTGGTGCCTTGTTGTTATGGCCTGTGCCATCTGGTATTGGGTTGCTCAGAACACACCCCGTTCGTCGTGAATCAGTAGGCTCATCTTCCATTTTGTGAATACCACAACCTTAAAACAAGAGATCAGGGCAAAACATTAAAGATGGCACTGAAATGCACAAATGTAATTTGCATTACTAATGCACAAGAAGAGGACAAAACAGTGAATATCGCAGAGTTGAAGAAATCTGAAAGATGTTGTTCAGATCACTACACCTAACTGAAAGAGACTAAAGCATGCTATAGTCTGAAAGAGATTAAACAATGTGATCTCCCATACATGTGGACAATCAGAACTGGTCAAATTACTATCACCACACATAAATTAACAAGTACAGAATGTATCTGGCAGTTAGGAACCAATGCTGCTTCGCACGTAAAGGTTGTAAAAAAACAAGATTCAATCCTTGTATAGTGTGGCTTCAATTTGCATTGAAATATTTTAAAGTTAGATACGGAGGAGTGTTTTAGCTGTAGAGGATAAACACTAACCAAATCACCTTGTAGAGTTTGGTAGGCAGGGTCTTCAGGCGACGGAGGTAGGCGGCTGCGGACCTGTGAACACACCAAAAAGAAATAAAGATTCAGACAACTAGCAGACCTTGGATGCGACAGGGAGTAGTGGACCTATGAACAACTAGCAGACCAAAAAATTTACGGTAGCTGACGCTGACCTTGAAGAGATTCCATGGAGGTACAATGGAGGCAAAGCCACCGGTGGATCTGTGAGCAACAGAAAATGGCGGCGTCGAGACTGTACAGAGAGAGGGAGACAGAGGACCAAGGAGCGGCGAGAGAGAGAAAATGAGAAGAGAGCAGAGAGCAGCGGCGACGGAGGGAGGTTGAGCCATCTGGTATAGGGTTGGTCAGAACAAACCCTGTTCCTCGTGAAGCAGTAGATTGATCTTCCATTCTGTGAAAACCAAAACCCTAAAACAAGATCATATTGTCACACATCTGCAAATCTGGGTGGTCATTAATTTTTATTGAAAAAAAAATGTATACAGAAAAACAGTTAATCAAATTACCCATGCATTGAAATTCAAGAAGACAACCTAAGAAGACTACAAAATTATGTCTACAATAAGAGCCATGCTTAAAGCTGTTGGAAATAATCATGTGTGTCCAGGTTCAGCTAGTATCTAAGCTCATTGCTATTAGTATTAGTTAGATTTCAGCTTGTAGTAAACATATGGACAGATCATAGAGCTATTGACTGCATTAATTAGGAGGATATCATGGGCAGGATAATAGCCCTGTATCCGCTATATACATGTGAGAAAAAGATGAGGCAGGTCTGACTGCATCAGAGAGAAAAGGTAGTGCTTGCTTCTGATAAACACTCAAAAGACAGACTGATTTCCTACAAAACCATAACCATGTACGGAATGGCAAGTAAAGCGGATATCACAGGTATTAATCCAGTGTCACCATGCATCCAGTTTCTCTCACGAGTACTGGATCAAAAAAATCTAAGTTAACAAGCTTCCCTAGGCATTGCTTGGGAGTTACCATTTACCAAAAATACTGATTCACATGTACTACCATACTACCATGGCATAGAGGTGGTAAGTAAATACACTCGGGCATGCATACAGCAGCAGACCAGGAACAGATCCATATTCTTTTTGGCCATCATAAGGCAACTTTTGAGCAAAAAATAAAGGAAATTTTTGTTCACGTATCATGACTACTAATGGCATAGCCAGAAAAGTTCAGACACATAGAGCCTCCCAAACTTAGTGCTCTCCTTGTTTTTTCAATGCTAGCTTACTAGAAACTATGAACAAAGATTTGTTCAAAATTATTAAGATGGCATTGGATATAGATATTGTCATTAAAACAGAATTACAGCATTACATTTTTCATAAATCCTAAACAAATTATAAATCCTAGTGACATAACTTAGAAAAATATTGTAAAGATCAAAGTAACATCTGAGATATCATAATAAGTTTTAAAAATTATAAATATATATATAAAAACAATGAAGCAAAACATTTTCAAGAAAATGGATGATCAGCCAAAATCAACCATCAAAAGCACTAGCAGTAATGCAAACCTTTGCACGTGGATGCTCCTTGGTAGTACCATCCATTTTGGCTATCACAAGGGGAGTCAACGCCACAAGGCAGTCAATCGCTGGGAACTAACACAACAGTAAAAGTCATTTAATCAAAGAGAGATCTCTTATCTTTAAGAAGTAGGGAAGTTTTGAATACTGAAACATACACAAAGTTGCGGAGACTAAATAGTCGACAGAACACAAAAGATGTCATTGACATTTACTAATGCAGTGTTTTTTTTGTACTGGTCAGATCACTTGACATAACTGAAATAGAGTAAAGGATGTGGCAATCTGAAAGGTATTAAACAAATTGATCTCCCACAGGTTTGGATAATTAAAATTTTGAAGGAGATATCAATGGTCAAATTACTATCAGTATACATAACAAGTTCAGATTCTATCTGGGAGATCAAAATATGCTTCTTTGCACTTAAACATTGTATCTATAGCCTAGATTAAAGCTTCTAGTACATTCTAAACACAAGGAATCTAGAAGCAGTATAAATACAACCCACTTATCTGAATATTGTTGTTTTTTTACGTCTGACAGAAAATATGTGAACTAGATCCCTGCACAAGATTGCCATATATTCTGTAGACAACATGTGAACAAGAGAACTATGTATCCGGTGGGTGTGAGAGAATTAGCATTGAGGCTAGTGTAATTAGTGGGAGGTGTACACACTGAGATGCAAACTAAGAGGTTCTCAAAAAATATGCACCGGAAGACAATAATGCAGAGAAGATGGGCAGCTGCAGCCGGGAAAGGATTTAGGAAATACCTTTTTGTCAGATTTGAAGGCAGGGTCTTGAGAGGAGAAGACGGGCGGCGGAGGATGGGTCAGCGGCGGATCTGTGTAGACAATAAAATTAAGAGAGAGAGAGAGAACCACCACAGAGAAAGAGAAAGAGGAGTGCGAACCACCTTGTACAGATTTGAAGGCAGGGTCTTGAGGCTACTTCGGCCGGCGGCGGCGGATCTGGGAAGACAAAAGAAATAAGAGAAAAACTAGCAGAGGAGAAAATAAGCTGGATCTGGAACAGATTCGACGGAACCTGCTTCAGAGGAGAAAATGCAACCAACGGTGAACGCGGCGGCGGATCTGTTCCTCGGTAGCCAGCTGGAGATGCAGACGGACGAGTGAGAAAGAGACGGCGGCGAGGAGAAGGAAGACAGAGAGGAACGTCGAGGGAGGGAGCCGGAGCAATGAGAAAGCAGCGGCGCAACGGAGAGGTAGAAGACAGAGATTACACGGGAGGTTCTTCTCAGGCGACGGTTGCTACGCCGGCGGCGGCGGCGTCGTCGCTGCAGCAGTCGTGGAGAGAGGCATTTGAAAATGGACGAAGAGAGATAAACGCTGAGATGAGAAACTTTGGAAACAAGTTCAGCAATAATGAATAAGGTAGGAAGGAATGGAAAAGGAAGTAATGGAATCAGAGGTATGGAAGCTGGGAATGAAAGCATGAAAGAGAACGCAGGGAAAGGAAAAAGCAGGAAGGAGGGAATCAGATGGCTGAAGTGGGGTGTTGACTTGCGCGAATCACGAAGCACATGCAGCCGTAGGATATGGTAGACGCGCGCTAACGGTTGTGGGAAAACCGCGCGCGCCCGCGTCTCGATGGACCGGAGACGCCCAGTCCAGCGGACC